>JAIUZE010022369.1:0-17445 GCA_022085475.1 Heliosperma pusillum | reverse complement strand
CCCACATGGGCCTGGACTGGGCCCACGGACCTATTTTGACAAAAATGGGCTGTTTTGATTAAACTTTCTAAAACCGATTTCTAATATTTTCCCGCATGCTTAACATGTTTAAAACCCGTCAAAACAACAACATAACAATCAAACATCGACACAACCCAAAGACCAAAACCCGGACCCACCATGGACCAACCCAGACCGGGTCTGAACCGGCCTGGACCGGTCTGGTTTGGTCCGGTTTGGCTGGCCAATTCCCACGGTTCAAACCACCTTCAAACATCAATTAATTTCAAGATGTTTTAATTATCAAACAACCATTTTAACAACCAATCTAACCATCCATCATACAAAAATCATTATTATGAACAATCATAAAAATTCATCAAGAACACTAAACAACATAAAAATTCCATACAACATAAAAAAAATCATAACTTATGGAAAATCATAAAAATCATCAAGAACACTAAACATATTATAAATTCATACAACATGCTAAAAACCACTACTTATCATGTTACTACCAAAATCATAAAATCATAATCATATGAACAAAAACTAAAGATGAACCAAAAACTAAAGTAAACCAAAGCTATGTAACATATTTCCGTCGAGTAACTCGGAATCGTTACCTTAGCTTAGAAAAATCAATTAGCACCAAAATAAGAATTATAAACTAAGAAACCCGTCTTCTAATCTTCCCCTAATATATACGAGTCACCAAACTCGTCTTCAAAATCTTCCCCTATAAGAAATGACAAGAATAATATTATTAGAATTAAAACTTGATTTTCCATAATTAAAGTGTTGAAAACGATTTTGTCGGAATTGGAAATAAAACGTACTTGAAGAGGGAGAGCGAAGAGGAGATTCTAGAAATATAAGTTAGGACGGATTTAATTAAGAAATGAAGGTTTTATGATGATTTTGCTCAAGAACGACGAAGAACAAATGAAGAACGACGAAGAACGAATGAAGAACGATGAAGACCGATTAATTAGATCTTAATTTGATTGATTGTTAAATGAAAAGTTGTTAGTGGTAAAGTGGGGTGGTGTGTGCCGTGTAATATAGAGGAAAATAATGAGTCGGGTTTTGAAATTATTGTTACGGAATTGACTCGGGTTTTATCATTATAATAAGGTAATTAATTAGATATTAAGTTAATTAAATAAAATATCTAGATATTATGTTATTGTAATCAAAAGAAAGAAAAATATCAAGCTCTAAGAGAGGAAGAAGAGCCGTGTGGTTTGGTGATAATCGGGTCTGTTTTGTAAACGATTTGCGTAATTTAAGTTAACGGATCGATAAAGTTATAAATATCTTAGATATTATTATTAATTTAATCATATTAATTAAAAATATCTAAAGTGAGTGGAAAAAGGTGACATGGGCGTGTGACTCATGCCAAAGTCGAGTTTCGGGTTTGTTTCGGTATTTAAGATGACTCGGGAATAGTTAAATGACGTTCGGGTTAAAACCGTAAAAGTTATTCTTTAATTCCGAATAAATTCAAAATAATTATATTAAATTATCATAAATCCAAATAAATCTTAATAAAAATAAATCAAAAATATTATTTTTTTAAATAAAATTTCGATCTTCAAAATTACAAGGCGAGTCGGAAAAAGTCAACGAAAGTCAAAGTTGACTTAAAAGTCCAAATACGAACTCGGAATTTCAAAATTCAACTGGAAACAATAAATTCCACTTTAAAACTTAAACAAACTGAAAAGTATCCTTAAGATATTTTACTAGACAAATTGGGTACTTTTCGGGTTGTTACAATCACCCCTCCTTTTAAAAAGTTTCGTCCTCGAAACTTAGAAGAAAGAAAGTAACATATATGTAGGTCTATTTCAAAACTGTTAAAAATATATTTGTAATAAGAATATAGGGTCCTATCAATGGAACGGATGGTTCTCGTCGGCCGTTAAGAACATCGACGTCCCAAGTCAAAGACTTTAAAAGATACATTTTTGCATCAATAAATGAGAAAACTAGTTATCGAACGTCTCCAATAACAAGTCTCAACACTCCTTGACGGTAAAATACTTGAAATGATAAACATTTCCAAAAGCTTTTAGTTCAAAGATTTTATAGTAACGGTAATAACTCTACTATCTATGCTTAAAATTTCTAACTAAAACTTCTAATAATCTATCTATAGAAGATGATATTCGATAGAAAGAACGGAATATTCGAAAGAATAAATCGAATAGAAAGAGGAGAGGAAAAAGGAAATTTACCTCAAGCAAAGAGCTCGGGATATTTAGCTAACATTTTAGCTTCGGGTTCCCAAGTTTCTGATTCAACGTTTCCACAACGCCAAAAAATACGAACTAAGGGTACCACCTTGTTTCTGAGTTGTTTGTTAGCCCTTTCAAGTATACGAATCGACCTTTCTTCCAAAGCCAAATTAGGTTCCAAGTTCAACACTTCATCTTGAATAATATGACTCGGATCACTGATATACTTCTTCAATTGCGAAACATGGAACACATCATGAACTTTACTCAAGTTCGGAGGTAATTCCAAATGATAAGCAACAGGACCAACTCTTTTAAGCACGCGAAACGGTCCAATATACTTTAGGACTCAACTTTCCTTTCACTCCAAACCGTTTCACTCCTTTCATTGGTGAAACTTTAAGGAATACCCGATCATCAACATCAAATTCAAGTGGTCGACGACGAACATCGGCATAGATTTTTGTCTATCTTGAGCGGCTTTCATTCGCTCTCGAATGACTTGAACTTGATCAATCGTTTCAGTAACTATGTCGGGACTCAAATATGATCATCCTGAACTTGATCCCAACAAACCGGACTACGGCACTTCCTACCGTATAAAGCCTCCTACGGTGACATCTTGATAGAAGCATGATAACTGTTGTTATAAGAAAATTCCACCAGAGGCAAACACTTCTCCCAAGAAGCGTGAAAGTCTAAAGCACAAGCCCGGAGAAGATCTTCCAAAGTTTGGATCGTTCTCTCGGTTTGACCATCAGTAGCGACATGAAATGCTGTGCTCATCAACAATTTACTACCCATGGCTTCTTGCAAAGCTGTCCTGAATCGGGAACTGAATCTCGGATCACGATCTGAAACTATACTTTTAGGTACTCCATGGTAGCGCACTATCTCATCCACATAGGCACGGGCTAAGACATCTATCCTCCAAGTTTCATTGATAGGTACGAATCTGGCACACTTGGTTAGACGGTCTACAATAACCCAGATGGCATTCTTTCCACTAGAAGTTCTAGGTAAAGCCATCACGAAGTCCATAGAAAAAGACTCCCATTTCCACAGAGGAATTTCCAAAGGTTGCAGTAAACCTCCGGGTCTTTGATGTTCAATCTTCACCTTCTGACAAGTAAGACATTTACTAACATACTCCTTTACTTCAATCTTCATCCTAGGCCACCAAAACTGTGGTCTCAAATCTTTATACATTTTGTCACCGCCAGGATGAATAGAATAAGGAGAAAGGTGAGCTTCATCAAGTATTGTCTTTCTCAACTCGGCACTTCTCGGAACATACATTCTACCATGGTAACGAAGGTAGCCATCATTATCCACCACACAATCCTTAGCTTGCTCAAGTAATATTTTTGCTCGTATGGCGATAAAAGTAGCATCCTCCCGGTAACAAGTACGAATCTCCTCGTATCAATCATGTTCCTTCCCCGCGTCAAGCACCAAATATCAAAGCCTTCCCAACAAACTGTATCTAAGCTTCTAAAATTCCGTTAACCAGTTCATCGGGTTAAAGTACTAAGAGCATTTAATAATGACTAGTCTTTCTAAATCAAGGTCATCTGCCACAACATTTGCCTTTCCCCTTCATGGTAAATCAATTCAGCACATGATCAATTCACTAAAAACCTCTAACCAGCTTCCCTCTGCCTCATGTTCAAGCGCTTCTGAGTAAGAGCACCCCTCATCTTTATATCGGTGTATATCGACAATGAACTCCAATAGATAATTCTCCAAGTTTTGCCAATGCATTTTAGCAACGCTGCTAACTCAGTCATGAGTCGGGTAATGTTCACTTTCTGAACCCTGAGTTGTCGAGAAGCATATGCAATGACTTTTCTATTCTGCATCAAGACACATCCCAAACCATGCTTTGAAGCATCACAATATACATCATAATCAGCTTCATCATCTGGTAAAGTTAAAACTGGTGCGGTAGTCAATCTCTTCTTTAATTCCAAGAAGGCAATTTCACTTTCATCGGTCCAAATATACTTTGCTTCCTTCTTTAGCAATTGAGTCATCGGTCTTGCTAATTTAGAGAAATCTTTCACAAACCGACGATAAGAACCCGCTAAACCAAGGAAACTCCGAATCTCGGACACATTTTTCGGACTCTTCCATTCTACCACGGCCTCAATTTTTGCTGGATCGACCATAACACCGTCTTTTGAAATGACATGACCAAGGAAAGATACCTCGGGCAACCAGAATTCACATTTAGAGAACTTAGCGTACCATTTTTGACGTCAAAGAACACCCAAAATGGTTCGGAGGTGATCAGCATGTTCTTCCTTAGATTTAGAAAAGATCAATATATCATCAATGAATACTACAACACATTTATCGAGGTACTCGCTGAAGGTACGATTCATCTGATCCATGAATATTGCTGGAGCGTTAGTCAAACCGAATGGCATCACTTTAAATTCGAAATGACCATACCTCGAGCTAAAAGCAGTCTTGGGAATATCTGCTTCACGAACGGGAATTTGATGATAACCCGATCTAAGATCAATCTTTTAAAAAGTTGAAGCACCATGTAACTGTTCAAAGAGATCATCAATACGCGGAAGTGGATATTTATTTTTGATTGTGACACGGTTCAACTCACGATAATCAATGCACAGTCGCATAGAACCGTCTTTCTTTTTGACAAAGAGCACGGGCGCACCCCAAGGAGATGCACTAGGCCTAATGAAGCCTTTCTCAATCAAGTCATCAAGTTGGATTCTCAACTCTTTCAACTCGGAAGGCGCCATACGATAAGGAGCTTTAGCAATAGGTCCAGTTCCTGGAACTAGATCAATGGAAAATTCAACATCTCTTTCAGGAGGAATCCCGGGTAATTCATCGGGAAAAATATCTGGAAATTCTTGAACAATTGGCACATCTTCCAATGAAGGCAAATACGAAGTGGTAGAAGTAGTCACAACACATAAGAAAGCTTTGTAACCTTTCTTGATAGCTTTTACCATCTTCATAGCCGAAACAAGTTTCACAGTGGTCTGTTTTCGACCCCCTTGATAGGATACACGGGTACCTAAAGGGCTTTTGAGAATAATCTTCTGGTCACGGCATTCAAATCGAGCATGATATGTAGATAACCAATCCATGCCCAGAATGATATCAAATTCTTCAAGAGGGAACCGAAGGAGATTAGCCGGAAAAGTAGATCCGTTTATTGATATAGGAATGTCCGAATGAAGATAAGAGCATGAAAACACATCTCCGGACGGTAAAGATATAGGAGGACTTTCTCCAACTGAAGCTTTGAGAGGTAATTTATCGGATAGTCTCATCGAAATAAAGGACAAAGAAGCTCCCGTATCAAATAAAATTAAACCCGGTATTTCATAAATTGAAAACATACCAGTCACAATGTCTGGTTGAGCATCGGCCTCAGCGCGGCTCATGATGAAAATTCGACCCTTCGGTCTCCCAGAAGTAGCTGGAGTAGAAGCTGTCTTCTTCTTATCAGGACATACATTAGACTTGTGTCCCGGTTTCTGACAAGTATAGCACACAATTGGCTTGTTGAAAAAGCCAATACCGGGATGCATAGGCATCTTGCACCCAAAACAGATACGACCCTTAAGATCGTTGTTGTTGCTCGGGACGAATGGACGGTTACTCTGAGTTGCTTGTCCACTCTGAAAATTCTTCCTCTTGTTTGAGAAAGAGGAGGAAAAGGAAGGTCGAGAAGTAGGATACAACGGTCTCTTACCATAAGCATTAGGAGCAACATACGAGGTACGAGCCTCTTCGGCAATCTCGCGAATTGAACTCTCTGCCCATATAGCATTGTTGTAGATAGAGACAAAGGAAGTAGCACTCCTACTGATCTTGCCCTTCACCTGAGGAGAAAGTTTTCCCAGGTAAAAGAATGCCTTGTCTTCCTCCCTTTTAATAAGTCGAGTGGCATAATGAGCCAACTCGTTGAATTTGGTCGTGAACTCCTGAACTGAGAGACTTCCCTGTTTGAAGTCCATGAATTCCTTCAGTTTCTGTTGCCTCAATTCATCAGGGTAGAACCTCGTCTCTAATAGCTCACGGAAACGAGTCCAACTAAAACCAGGTTCCAACTTAGAAGTAGGGCCAGTAAGTGACTACCACTGATCAGCTTCCTTCACTAAGAAGTGGGAAGCAAGACGGACTTTATCCGTTTCAAGAACATCATATAGAGAAAAGTTCTTCTCCATTTCCCGTATCCATTCCGAAAGTTCGATGGGATCCACTTAACCACCATAGGTTTTGGCTTTGCTCCTAGATAGTTGTGAAGCAACCCATGTATAACTTCCGGGTCTCTCATGGTCGTGAGGAGGATTAGGAATAGGATTCGGCTGTTGATTTTGTTGATTTTGCTGATTCTGTATAATAAGAGTAAGAGCTTCTAGGATCGCGTTGTCAACTCTCGGAGGCATCTTGCAAAAGAAAACACAGAGTAGTACTTATCATTTAGCAAGCACAAAGAGACTACAACATAAATCCTAATCTACCCATCCTACCATTCTATCTCACAAGTTTATTTTTATTAGCACGTTATTTATACTAGGGTTACAAAAACGTGCGTCGGGAGCGAAAACGCTCTGATACCAACTGTAACACCCTCGAATTTGCGGAAAGATAAACAAGTAATTTAAATAAATAAAAGATGAGAATACGTTTTAATAGGTTCACTTTAGTGAAAATCGGTAAATTTTAAAACCGGAACCTACCATAAATATATTCATCATAACAAAGGTGTCTTAAATAAAAAGGTTCATAACAAAAAGGAAATAATATTATACATAAGAAGTATCTAAAACGGGAGACATATCTCCCGTATAAATACGGAAATAAAAGAGTGTATTAAATAATACAATCCTAAGAACCGAATATAGGTCCAAGGTAATACTTCACTCGCTAGCTCGTCAATGTACCCAAGTATGCATCACAAACCTGCCAACCGCATTAAATATAAACACGGAAGCCACAGTCAGTGGGGAGTAACTCCGAGTTCTCCCAGCCACGAAATGTCGAGTTTAATAAAACATGAATAACATAAAAGAGATGTATATGGAAAATACAAAACCTTAACATATACGATATGCTTTTCATGTTATGAAACAAATAACTAACATATAACCTAGCATATGAAGGATAAGCTACTCATGCAAGCTATCATGTGAATCAGTTAACAACCTATACCACGAGGTAGGGAAGCTAGTATTTCAGCTCAGAGGTTACATTTAAAACATGGCCTGGATACAACTCAACCCTAATCATACAAACTATCATGTGAATCAGTTAACAACCGGTAATCCAAACTCTATCAACCGTAGCCGGCTTGCATCTCACCTTCTACGATTCATAGAATCATCAAACATGAAAGACCAATACGTCTAGAAACAGGCATAAGTTCTTAGACAGTCAATAGTCGACTTCTGTAACTCGAGGCTATACCACAAGGTAGGAAAACATCCTAGTCCTAGACTGATCAGACCTAGCGACAACAGCTAACCCATTCCCTGTCTCATGACCAAAAGTACATGAGAATCTCTACTAGGCGACCCCCTAAGCAGAGTTGGCTAGTACTTAAGCTGGCTCCATTCCCAAAGTGGAAGCAATTAGGCGCCATGCCCCGGCTTGGTATCAAAATCCCAGGCCAGTGACACAAAAGCTATCAAGCAGTGAACATATACTCGTTAAAGATAGTAAGGCCTATCAATGTCATGGTCCAAGGTGCTCATTTAGAATTAGAATGGTCAAGACGCCATATAATCATAATTCTCTATGAGGTACTTAGTCAACACGACATATATCATACAATTAAACAGTCACGGGAAAAACTTCCTATCATGTGACTAATTGCATATAAATCATATTCAAATATCATATCGCCTCATATCTACTAAGGCTCATTCATTCATTCATTAAATAAAACTTTACCTGAAGACAAATCCCCGACCCGAGTCCCGCGACGGGTCATCAGTCAAAACGGGGCTGACTAGATCGTAGTTTGACCAAACCCGTTTGGTCAAACCGGCTAGAAACAGAGTCTTAGCCATTTAGGCTTGAACATAAGAACATCATATTCATTTCATGCTATTTTATTATAATTTCTAACATGTGAATTATTAATTCTTACGAAACCCGCTTGACTTAAAGAATATCAAATTAAACTACAATCCATGCTATAATTTCTAACATGTGAGAAATAATAATATTATGAAAACGTTTAATTAAATAATTTACTTATTAAAATTTCCCACTTGCTAAATATTACAAAACATGATATAATAATAACACTAAACTCAAAAACCGTCACAAGCCCAAAGGAGGACTCACGGCCTGGTTTGGGCCGAGACTGAACCGGGTCTGAACCGGGCCCACAGGCTGGTTTGGGCCTGTTTTGGTCAACATTTCTAAAATCGTTTCTTAATATTTCCCGCATGCTTAACATATTTAAAACCCGTCAAAACAACAACAAAACAATCAAGTATCGACACAAGCCCAAAGGCCAATTAACGGACCAACCCAGACCGGCCTGGACCGGGCCTGAACCGGCCTGAACCGGGTCGGTTTCTCAGCCACCATACACGGCCACCATCAACAACAACCCAAATTTATTTCTAACATGTTTTAATCAACAACCATCCATTTTAACAACCAATTCATCCATCATTCATACAATAATTATGATTATGAACAAATCATCCAACATGTCAAAAACACTAAATATGTTAAATATTCATAAAACTTAATAATAATAACAACCTAGCATGTTACTACTTAAAACCGTAAATAACAAAACATAAGTAAAAGTATGTGACATTAATTCGTCGAGTAATTCGGTAATCGTTACCTTAGCTAGCACAAAACCAAATAGCACCCAAAATAAGACCTAAAAACCCGTCTACTAATCTTCTTCTAAAATATACGAGTCACCAAACTCGTCTTCATAATCTTCTCCTATAAGAAATGACAAAAATAACATTATTAGAATTAAAACTTGATTTCAACAATTAAAGTGTTGAAAACGATTTTGTCGCAATTGAAAATGAAACGTACATGGAGATGAAGAGCGGAGAGGAGACTTTATAAATATAATTTAGAACGGATTAGGCCAAGTAACGAAGGTTTTGTGACGATTTTGCTCAAGAACGATCAAGAACACCAAGAACGATTATGATTATATTAAAGAAGGTATTAAGAAGATATTAAGTTGATTTAATGTAAAATGAAAAGATAATTAGTGAGTAAGAGGGGAGGGTTGGACCGTGTAATATAGGGGATTAATGGGAGTCGGGTTTTGAACTTGTTGTTACGGGATTGACTCGGGTTTTATAAATATATTATGGTAAATATCTAGATATTATTAGATATTATGTTAGTTTAATCAAATATCTAGATATTATTAGATATTATGTTAGTTTAATGAAAATATCTAGTCCTAAGAGAACAAGGGAAGAGGCGTGTGGAAGAGGAAGAAATCGGGTCTGTTTTTAAGCGATTTGTTGCGGAATTTAAACTGACAGATCGATAAAGTTACAAATATCTTAGATATTTGTATTAGTTTAATCAAAGTAATCAAAAGATCTAAAATGAGGGAAAAAGGGTGTTTTGGGCGTGTGGCACTTGTAGGAGTCGGGTTTCGGGTTTGTTTCGGGACTTAAGTTGACTCGGGAATAGTTAAATGAAGTTCGGGTTTAAACCGTATAACCTATTCTTTAATTCCTAATAAATTCAAAATAATTATATTAAATTATCATAAATTCAAATAAATCGTAATAAATTAAAATAAATTAAATTTATTATTTTTCAAATATAATTTCGGTCTTTCATATTACGGGTTGTTACAATCACCCCTCCTTTTAAAAAGTTTCGTCCTCGAAACTTAGAAGGAGGAATGTGACATATATGTAGGTCTATTTCAAACCTTTAAAAATATATTTGTAATAAAAATACAGGGTCTTATCAATGGGGCGGAAGGTTCTCGTATGCAGTTAAGAACATCGACGTCCCAAGTCAAAGACTTAAAAGATACATTTTCGCATCAACAAATGAGAAAACGAGTTATCGAACGTCTCCAATAACAAGTCTCAACACTCCTTGACGGTAAAAATACTTGAAATCATCAAACATTTCCAAAAGCTTTTAGTTCAAAAATTCTATAGTAAAGGTAATAACTCTACTATCTATGCCTAAAATTTCTAACTAAAGTTTCTAATAATCTATCTATAAGAGATGATATTCGATAGAAGGAACGGAATATTCGAAAGAATAAATCGAATAGAAAGAGGGAAGAAAGAAGGAGATTTACCTCAATCAAAGAGCTCGGGATATTTAGCTAACATTTTAGCTTCGGGTTCCCAAGTTTCCGCTTCAACGTTTCCACAACGCCAAAGGATACGAACTAAGGGTACCACTTTGTTTCTGAGTTGCTTGCTAGCCCTTTCAAGTATACGAATCGGCCTTTCTTCCAAAGCCAAATTAGGTTCCAAGTCCAACACTTCTTCTTGAATAATATGACTCGGATCACTAATATACTTCTTCAATTGAGAAACATGGAACACATCATGAACTTTACTCAAGTTCGGAGGTAATTCCAAACGATAAGCAACGGGACCAACTCTCTTAAGCACACGAAACGGTCCAATATATTTAGGACTCAACTTTCCCTTCACTCCAAACCGTTTCACTCCTTTCATCGGTGACACTTTAAGGAATACTCGGTCATCAACATCAAATTCAAGTGGTCGACGACGGACATCGGCATAGGATTTTTGTCTATCTTGAGCGGCTTTCATTCGCTCACGAATGACTTGAACTTGATCAATTGTTTCAGTCACTATGTCGGGACTCAACATATGATCATCCTGGACTTGATCCCAACAAACAGGACTACGGCACTTCCTACCGTATAAAGCCTCGTACGGTGCCATCTTGATAGAAGCATGGTAACTGTTGTTATAAGAACATTCAACCAGAGGCAAACACTTCTCCCAAGAAGCGTGAAAGTCTAAGGCACAAGCCCGGAGAAGATCTTCCAAAGTTTGGATCGTCCTCTCGGTTTGACCATCGGTAGCGGCATGAAATGTTGTGCTCATCAACAATTTACTACCCATGGCTTCTTGTAAAGCCGTCCAGAATCGGGAACAGAATCTCGGATCACGATCTGAAACTATATCTTTAGGCACTCCATGGTAGCGTACTATCTCTTTCACATAGGCACCAGCTAAGACATCTATCCTCCAAGTTTCATTGATAGGCACAAATCTGGCACACTTGGTTAGACGGTCTACAATAACCCAGATGGCATCCTTTCCACTAGAAGTTCTATGTAAAGCCATCACGAAGTCCATAGAAATAGACTCCCATTTCCAAAGAGGAATTTCCAAAGGTTGTAGTAAACCTCCGGGTCTTTGATGTTCGATCTTCACCTTCTGACAAGTAAGACATTTACTAACATACTCCTTTACTTCAATCTTCATCCTAGGCCACCAAAACTGTGGTCTCAAATCTTTATACATTTTGTCACCGCCAGGATGAATAGAATAGGGAGAAAGGTGAGCTTCATCAAGTATTCTCTTTCTCAACTCGGCACTTCTCGGAACATACATTATACCATGGTAACGAAGGTAGCCATCATTATCCACCACACAATCCTTAGCTTGCCCATGTAGGATTTTTGCTCGTATGGCTATGAAAGTAGCATCCTCCGGTAAATAAGTACGAATCTCTCGATAGAAATCGGGTTCCGCAGTCAAAGCACCAAGATAATCGAATCCTTTCCCAACAAACTGTATATTAAGCTTCTGAAATTCTGTTACCAGTTCATCGGGTAAAGTACTAAGAGCATTCAATGAATGACTAGTCTTTCTACTCAATGCATCTGCCACAACATTTGCCTTTCCTTCATGGTAAATTAACTCGGCATCATAATCATTCACTAACTTTAACCATCTTCTCTGTCTCATATTCAACTCCTTCTGAGTAAAGATGCACCTCAAGCTTTTATGATCGGTATAGATTCGACAATGAACTCCAATAAGATAGTGTCTCCAAGTTTTCAATGCATGCACCACAGCTGCTAACTCAAGATCAGGAGTCGGGTAGTTCACTTCATGAACCCTGAGTTGTCGAGAAGCATATGCAATGACTTTTCTATTCTGCATTAAGACACATCCCAAACCATGCTTAGAAGCATCACAATAAACATCATAATCAGCTTCATCATTTGGTAAAGTCAAACATATGATGTACAGTTTGAAGGGCTTTAACAATTTTCCTACAACTTTATCGTTCGTCTTAAGCAGCTACCCACATACATATGATGTACAGTTTCATTAACACAATCACAATCAGTAACGATCACTTAATTTTGTGCAAAACAAAGCTATTGCTACAATAACGGAAGTGAACTATACTCCTACAAAACTATCTTGGCTGTGAATCAATTTCTTTTTAGATGAACAAATAACATTCTATTTGCTTGTGAATTGTCATATATCTGACCTCTGCCTACTTATGTTATCTTGTTGAATGTAAAAATTGCCTTTTTCTCTTTCTTTTTTACCTTTTTCTTTTCTAAAAAACATTGATTAAGTCCACTTTTTAAATTAGGATACCCGCACCCTTCTTATGATCTCTAAACTATTTCCCGTTCTAAATTTAGGATACACGTCCCCCTCTTATCATCTCATTTCCCCTCGGTAGGGGTTCACCCTTCCTTTTTAGGGCTTAGTTTTGGTTTTCGCCCCCGTTCCATGAATAAGGAAAAGGATTTAGGGCTTAGGGTTCCATTGATTAAGTCCACTTGGCTTATTGTGTTGTGAATCTAGGACTCAAGTTTGTAAAAATTCCTTGAAAATAGGAATTTTCTTTGTTCAAGTAGAGCATCTGCTTGTAAATCGTACAGCTAAGGTTTGTGAACCTTGTCTTTTTGTGTTGTGAATCTTCGACCCAAGTTTGTGAAACTACTTGAAAAAGAGGAATTTTCTTTGTTAAAGTAGGACATCAGTTTGTGAATCCTACAACTAAGGTTTGTGAACCTTGGCTTTTTGTGTTGTGAATCTCCGACCCAAGTTTGTTAGACTACTTGAAAAGGAGAAATTTTCTTTGTTAAAGTAGGGCATCAGTTTGTGAATCCTACAGCTAAGGTTTGTGAATCCTACAACTAAGGTTTGTGAATCCTACAGCTAAGGTTTGTGAATCTTGGCATTTTATATTGTGAATCTAGGATCTTAGTTTGTGAAACTCATATGAAAATAGTAATTCAACTTGTTTTTTTTCTGTTCACCATAAACATATATATTTTGAAAAAATCCTCATCTTAAAATTGATGTCATTTCCTTTAATTTTATATGTAACTTTGGTATATATTTTTAACTAATTGTATATCGTTGGTTGTTTTTGTTGGTATAGGTTTTTGCCTAAAGTTTTGTGTTGTGCTGGTGGGATCAAGGGATCAAGACGGTGCGATCAAGGGATCAAGACTGTGGGATCAAGGGATCAAGGGATTAAGACAATTCAGATTGTGTTAATCCTTAGATGTAACTCCATAATTTAGTAGACATGTGTTTCCAACAGTGTGTATAAGTATTATTCCGCAACATTTTGTATAAGAGAAACGATTCACAAAAGTAGGTAATTATTTAGTAGACAAGTTGCACTTTTGTGAATCTAGGACCTCAGTTTGTGAATCTCACACTTTTGAATTATGAATCTATAAACTTAGTTTTTAAAAATAGGATTTGACTTTGTGAAACTTGGCCTTTTAGTTTGTGAATCCTACAGCTAATCTATGTGATGAATCCTACGGCTAATCCTTGATTGTTAAAGTAGGGCAGTCATTTGTGAAACAAGGATCTCAATTTGTGAAATTCTTGTGCAAATAGAAATTTATTTTGTCAAAGTATGGCAGTTGTTTGTGAATCCTATAGCTAACATTTCTGAATCTTTGACTTTCATGTTGTGAGTCTAGAAATTTATGTGTAAGAAATTTCACACGTAAAAGGAATCATAACACAATTACATATTTTATTCACAAAATATGAAATAGTAATTATCCTTTAAATTAAAGCGATTTCACCCACTGATGTCTCTGTTTCACAAAATCACACACGTTTCATAAAATCAAACTTAGGTTTCACACAATTACGTCTAGGATTCACAAAATCCGAAATAATAAACTTTCAATAAAACGATTTCACAAGTTGATGTCTATATTTCACAAAATATGGTATACGATTCACAAAATCATCATATACTACAAAATCATCAAATGCTAACCAAAAACATATAAATACTTGAGTTGAAAACCAAAATAAATCAAACATAAAAGAAAAGTAGTTAAACATTGTTTTTATTCAATCCTCATCATCCTGGGAATACATCATTTTCTATGTCGCTTCTTAACTCTCTATTCCGCTTCTTCCGCTTATTCCTCTTCTTCCTCTAGAGATGTATCTTCCTGTGTAAAGAAACAAACCATTAATTAGATACTCATGTGGAAAAATATTGGCTAGGATTCTCAACGATGGTAATAAATATTCAAGAATCATGTCACGGGTTAACAACAAATCAAACATAAAAACAAAAAAACATATTACTGCTAACAGAGGGAATGTTACGAGTTTCACAAAATCATGTCTAAGTTTCACAAAATCATGTCCTAGATTCACAACAAAACAACTATATATGCATCATATAATTAAATTCTCAACATGACGGAACGATGATTATAAGTTACGCAAAATCATGTCTAAGTTTCACAAAAACAGGTTCTAGATTCACAAAGAAACAAACATATATGCAATGCATTATATAACTAACTTTTCACCGTGACGGAGCGACTATTATAATAATCACAAAATCAAATCTTTATTAGACAACAACCATAAACACCAACATCAAGTCTCTATTTCACATTAACAAAGACCTAGAATATTACAATGTCATTTTTAAGATTCAATCAACCAAGTCTTAGATTCAGAAAATCGAAATCAAAGCAGCAAAATCGCGACATACCTGTTTCAATAGAACTATTACCATCAAGTATTGTAATATCTACAATCTCCATAACAATCAGAGCCTCAAAACGTCAAAAAAAACGTTGTAATCAATAGGAAATCACGAGGTTGATAAAAAAGTTCAATTTTGATGAAAATTGAGACTTATATCATAAATTAATCAACGAAATTTATGAATATGCTCAATTAGAAAATAATTATGAAATTACCTGCAAACTAATTGAAATTTTCTTCTGAATTTGCTAAACTCGGGTTGTTACGTGTTGTTTCGATGAATATCGACGCCCAATTTCGTAGAATCGCAGCAATTGATTTCAAGAAATTGATTGAAATCGCGGCAATCTATGTGACTACGATTCTACGAAGAAGCAGAGAGAGGAAGGAAAGCAGGGAGAGAAAAAAAATTCTGAATTTGGACTTTGGTGTTTGTGTGTGATATAGAAAGTGTTTGGGCCAATTAGGAATGGCTTCTAATTGTCAGCCCCTTGAACAATACCATTTGAGTCTTCTAATTCAGTCCAATGAAAAGTTTGGTGAGGCAGGCTGCCTCGCCATAATTAACGGCCTCACCGGATTCAGCCTCTATATATATATATATATATATATAAGAGGCTTTTTTGAGCAATTCTGTAGGTCTACATCATCTTTTTCAGTTTTTGGAAAGTATATATTTCACGATCTTGCAAGATTACCAAAATTTTTTTATGTAATATTTTAAATATCACAACTATTATTTACGTAAGAAAACTTTTTGATCATCAATATAAAAAAAAATATATAATGCAAAGCATTTCGAAACTTACATATTTGGATTCGTAGCGAAAACTGCTTTCATTGGAGTATAAATTTCTATTTTTTACTACTATATTGTTGATAATATGATATAAGTAGAGTATAAGTATGTGAAAATTTTAAAAAATTATTTTTAAAAAATTATTTACTATTTTAAAACTCCCTCCACACACATATTTTCACCCTATTTGCTTTTCAGAGGTCAAAGTGGCTGAACTTTAACCGTAAATGAGTTGGAGAATAAAAAATATTAATTAGATTATAAAACAAAAACATTTACACTTATTTTCATTACATCTTTCAAGAAAAAAATTTCAAGAAAAAGAAAATAACATATAGACGTTGAAAAATACGGTCAAAGTGTCGTCTTGGAGACCACAATAAAGCAAATGAGCTGATCATAGGTATGTGGATGGAGTACTATTATAATAATTTAGTAACGGTCAAGAAATAGTTATTTTACAAAAAAAGATAATATACTACTAAGTATTTTATTTGTCTCACATTGAAAAATAATGTAGGTGTGGTGAATATACTATGTATAAATAGTAGAATTGTCCTACATCGAAATATTAACGTAAGGTGGAAGATCCTATGATTATAAATAGTAGTCATCCTTAGAACTTATGTATCCACCCAAAATATTTTGAGTCTCTTAAGTATTGTCTTATAAGGCTCTTAAAAGTTTGTATTATTATCTCTAAATTTACATCATTATAAATAAAAATTTAGCAAAGTATAATAATTAATAATTTTGATGTTATACTACTTAGTATGATATTTGTCCCACATTTGAACATACTACGTATAATTAGAAGAATTGTCTCACATCAAAAAATTACATAAGGTAGGGTGATCCTATGATTATAAATAGGAGTCATCCTTGCACTTAAATAATATCCACTCAAAAAATTTGAGTATCTTAAGTATTATTTTAGAGAGCTCTTACAATTTTGTATTAAAAATTAATTTAGAAAAGTATCATAAATAATAATTTTGATGATGTACTACTTAGTATGTTATTTACCCCACATTAAAAAATAATGTAGGCGTGGTGAATATACTATGTATAAAAAGAAGAATTGTCCCACATTAAAAAATTAGAGTAAGTTAGAGTGATCCTATGATTATAAATATGAGTCATTATTGGAACTTATGTATCCACCCACATCTTTTGAGTCTCTTTAAATATTGTCTTAGATACCTCTTAAAACTTTATATTAGTATCTCTACAATATTGACGTTTACATCATCAAAAATTAATTTAGAAAAGTATGATAAAAAAAATAAAGTAAAATACTTTTTAATTATTTTAATATATTTTTCATATATTTATATAAAATGTTTTACTTTTCATTAGACAAAAAGGTATTCTA
>JAIUZE010022367.1:13722-174774 GCA_022085475.1 Heliosperma pusillum | reverse complement strand
ATTCAATTATGCTACTGATAACATTCATATCACTGCACCTCCTAATTTAAGTCTCATTAACCAATTTATGCATACGCAGTCGCAACAGTCGATCCAATGTTCTGATCCATGCCTGAAATTTCTAATGCATAAAGATTAAACAAACAAAACAGCAGAATGGAAATTGGGAGACATGACAGTAATCATAATAATATTCGGAAAATAAATTCAATCAACAAATTCAATTAATCATTACTGATAAACTACATTCAATACTACAATCAGGGTATTTCACAACTAACTACAGAACCAATTACGTCAAATACTACCCACTAATACTACGAATTAATGATTACATAAACAACAAACTTAAAGAGTAGATCTTGGTATTGTTAACGACCAACATGAGGAACTCCAGTGGACTTGCAGAGTGGGCAAGAATTGTTAACAACTAACCAATCCGTAACACAATCACGATGAAACTCGTGTTGACAATCCAGAATCGTGACACAATCACCCTCTTTGTAGTCGTCCTGACAAATCACACATAAATCAGTCTCCGTCCCGTTATCGACGACATGTGTCTTGCTCTCAATCTGAAACCCAACCAATTCCTTCCTCAATTCAGTAACAACCTTGGAATTGTAACTTACAAACTCGAGTTCTTGTTGGATGTATACCTCCATAGATATTGACGACATAGCCTCCATTGGAATTTGTTAGTGGCGAATTAGGTTTTTATTGAGTTGAATTGAAGAAATTAGGGAATTTTGATTGGATTTCTAAGGGTTTGGAGGAAATTAATTGGATTCTGATTTGTGAATTTTAGAAGGAGGGGCGCGGGAAATTTATATACGGAAAATTGGAAATTTTCCTAAAATTGGACGAATAACGGTAATATTTTGAAAATTAAAACTGTTCAGATTTTTGGAGGGAATAAAAGAGTGCGTGTTGACATAATTTGTGGATGGAAGGGCGGTGGACTGTCAATAGAAAATTAATTTTTGGAAACTGCAGGACGGTGTACACCTATAGCCGACATCGAGTAAACCACGCTACACCTATCAAACGGCTCCGGCGGGTCGGGTCATACATGTTTTGGGTCGGGTTAGGGTCAGCCTACAGATCAAATTCTATTAAGAGATTTATTGAAATAAAATTATTTTATTATTTAAGGATATAAAACTAATATAAAATTGAAATTTAATTTATTTGTTTGAATTAAAATATTAAAATAATTTTTGTTATATAATTTTTTTTTTCAAATATAATATTAAAATATTAATAATATTCTTGATTAATCTTTGATTCATCGGGTCAAACGGGTTGGGTCGGGTTTTGATCCTAAAATGACATGTCATTTCGGGTCGCTAGTCAAGATTTCCAGGCTTTTGACCCTAAAAGACTGGGTCGGCCGGGCCGAGTTTACTGATAGGGTCATGTTTTGACAGGTCTAAACAAATGGGTATTTCATCTTAAGATTAGGCTCAAATAACATCTTACTTATTTGTGTAAGACAAATATATTGTTAGTCCTTAGACATTTTATTTTTGTCTTATTTAACTTACTTCATTTGTCTTAATAAGCTTATACTTTCATGTTAAAACAAGATTTTGAAGTAATATACAATTTTCATTTTATTGAATTATTTTATTGTCGTTTGAAAGGTATTGAAGTAATATACAATTTTTATTTTATTGAATTCGTTCGACTGGCAGAAAAAATGCACAAACAAATACTATCAGGGGCGGACTCACGTGGGTTCTAGGGGGTCACGTGCCCACCTCCAAGTTTTTTCTCTTGAATTCTTTCAATTAGTCCTGGTTGGTTGTGAGGCTTGAACCCAGGTCTTTTGTATCACAAATTCTCATTTGTGACGGACCGACCCGTCGCAAGCTTGCGACTGATCAAATCCCCCTCACAAAGAACAAGTGGGGGGGGGGGGGGCAAGTGGGGGGCAAATGGAGCCCCAACTTGCCTTGCCACTTGCTCTTTGTGAGGGGGATCCGTCGCAAGCTTGCCTCGTCACAAGCAAAACTTATTGCTTTTGTATAGATAAGGAAGTTATTAAGCACAACTACCACTCCAACTTTTGCAATATATGAAGTTAAAAACTTATTTAAACTATAGTTATTAATTTGTCCTGTGTTGTTTTTATATATTAAAGATAATTAAATCAAGTATATAAGCGAAATGAAATTTTTTTATTATGCTTTGTTGCTTGCATAACCTAAATTTAATTTTAATTATGAAGTATATGAAAAATTATCAATCGGAGTATTTTAAAATACATGAAATACTCTATTAATAATTTCAATATTCTTTTTCTTACATTCGTCATGATACTGTCTAAAAAATGTGGCTTTTTCGAAAGTCAATAAGACAACCACATCTCGGAAAAAAAAAATTATGCCTCCTACCTCGAAAATCCTAGGCTCGCCACTGAATACCATCCTTCAAAATTTACAGAGCCGAGCGATGAACTCGTCTCTAACCTACGCATGTAATTATGTAGATTGTCGTTCGGCTTATGTTTTCGAGTTACAATTTTTGATTTTTTCTAGTGTGCCTTATTTAGTTAGTCGTTTGCCCCACCACCCCACCCCAAAAATTTTCACGGCCCAAAGTTTTAAAACCTGGTTACGCCACTGGCTAGGAGCGACACTATTTAAACGTACCCGGAACATTAGCATCACTCCCAGAGGAAACCTTGGACATATCATCTTTGAAAGGAATACCAATACATATCTAAATTTATTCAAAACATGTTCTTAACGTATCAGAGTTCATCCTACAAGAATCTAAAGATGCATCACCAATCCAACACCAATAATAAATAAATAAAGACAAACCAAATGCCCTCGAATGACATTTGCATACTCACAAAAGACAGCAAACTTCCTGATAACTAACTACTCACGAGCAACGACGACGAGTTGCTTGCCAACATTCTTGCCAGAGAAAAGACCAAGCAAAGCCGAAGGAGCGCTTTCTAAACCTTCAGCAACGTCTTCCACATATGAAACCTTGCCCTCCTTGATATGTGGTAAGATCATTTCCAGGTACTTTTGGTAAAGATGGTAGTAATCGGCAACCAGGAATCCCTCCATTCGGATACGTTTTGTGATCAGGCAAAATAGATTGTGGACTCCTTCAGGCTCCACGAGATTGTACTGCGAGATCAATCCACATACTGGAATACGACCATGAAGTCTCATATTCACCAAAACAGCATCAAGCATCTTTCCTCCGACATTCTCGAAATAAATGTCGATGCCCTCAGGAAAACACCTAGACAAATCAAATCAATTTAGTCAATCGCTGGAACCTAAGACTGCTCTCAATAAAAGCAGAAGTAAGGCAGCTCAAGTCTATCGTCAAGGATATAACAAATCCCAAATAACAGAGGGTTATAAGCAACCCTTTATGATTTATAAACAAGATAATTGTAGGGCCGAGAAAGGCGTTGTCCATTTTATCGAAGGAAAGCATATAGTGACTTCTGGAATGGAGTATACCAATGATATGTGCTCCTGAAATGAACAAAAACAGCTAGAAAAGAAAGAGGATCTTACCTTCTTAATGCAGCATCCAAATCTTCCTCTTCCTTGTAGTTGAAGGCCTCGTCAAATTCAAATTTGTTTTTCAATAGATCAACCTATTGACAAATTATGAGGGAAATGAGAATCAGATGAACAATCTTGAATAGCAACACAGCAACAAAATCAGTACCCAAATATCTCAGGAGCTCCTGCAAATGGCGGGGAATGAGATACGGGATGACCCACGAAGAAAATCAGGTTGAGACTGGTTTAAAGAGCAATTTTGCTTTATTCCGCCAAAGTAGTACCAAAGATATGTGGGTCTTTGATTCAGTTAGAATGGAACCACTTCTTTTTTTTTGCCACTCGAAATAGAAACGCTTGAAGAGCAGGATAGTAATATAAAAATCTCCAGGCTAGAGTTATAGACATACACTCAGTACAACAGTAAGTAAATTAATAATTCGCTTCACTTCACAAGCTTAAGCCGCAGTCATGGGTATAACAATATTAAACAATATCATTGGCAGGATAGAATGCATGGTGAATAGTTAGCATACCTTATCTTTGCTACCAGCGCTTCCAACAACATAGCAACCAGCTAATTTTGCAAACTGTCCAACCAACTGCCCGACTGCCCCAGATGCAGCAGACACAAAGACTCGCTCTCCCTCTTTAGGTACCCCAACCTCATAAAAACCAGCATATGCTGTCATACCAGGCATGCCTACAGAACGACATAGATAGAAAATTATAGTTTCATGATAACAAAAGGGTACAGCACTGAATTAGTGATGTAGTAAATGTACGGAGAAGCTAGAAAAACAACCGTCCACCAAATTTTTTAATAGAGCGTGCCTATTTATTTAGAAATTACGAGTACTACACACTGACCAAAAATAGCTAAATTACGAATCTCTTTTCATAATCAGCAACAAAACTTAATAGCATCATTCAAATCGTTATCATCTCACTATCTCAGTATTCCAACTCAACCTCTTACAAGTGTATAGCAGGTCAAGAAGCATCTTGACACCGCATCGACCAGAACCCTTCATATATTAAAATTTTCTCGGACCTCTCTAAGGAGGTTCTATGGCATGACTAAAGGATTTTGTTCTTCAAAGAAGAAACCAAGAGAACCTTCACAAGACGCTTGCATAAGCCCAATTCGATTTTCAGATCTCTTCTTATACAGGCCTATATGCATAATAAAATCAAATCATAACACACAAAAAGCGCAAGTAAGCGTACCTAGAATCCCTGTGTAGTAGGAAAGTGGAACATCTTTATGCTCAATTTTGAAAAACATCTGTGCCTGTTGCGATGATGTGATAAGAGTGTACTCTTCCCATCCAGTAAATCCCCAAACTAGGTCACCTTTCTGGTACTTTGGATGACGGGATTCCAACACTTTGGACACTCCATAACCCGTAATAGGCTGCAAACATTCATAATCACAATCGTCAAACAAGTCCAACACCAACTCAAAATGAACATCTACACCTTTTGAGTTCAGGCTACGATAATCAATACTCCATATCTAGTTCTATGAATACATCTAGAAGTTCGCATACGTGCATGCAGTGTATGTATGTATAAGTTTATACCTACCCTCGCTCAAACCCACAACTCAGTCCGCCACATTAACAAAATCCCGAGTTCTTGACATTCTAATTCAAATCTCTCAAAGAAGCAAATGAGACCATAAAGATTGTCTCCTTCAATCCTCAACGCTTGCATTCTTGCAATAACATACAAATGCACGCAACCTTACCCCCTTAACCCTCCATTTACAAAACACCAGCGATATCAACAACTTAAAAACCACACCCTTGTTTTTAACAGCTTGTACATAGGAATGTAAACGATTCGAGTATTGTATATTCTGAAGTTATTTTACTCAAATTTCGGACACATCATTTCGTACAAAACTACTTCATTGTTACACAAATACGTAATTACTACTACGCTTTTTATGCTCCCAGTCATTTGTTCACCTTTTGCATTCGTTGTGAGGGTATTTCAACCAATGGTAAACAAATAACTGAGACGGAGGAAGTAAAACATTGCCCAATACGAACCTTAATTAATCGATTAGAAATCATAAAATGAGACATCCACAATCTTTAACTTATAAAGCTCAAGACTTTATTATAGTCCAATCACATTTTTTGCATGTCTCAACTATCCGCGTCAATCATTTATTTACTTCTAATCAAAATAAGAATAGAAAAAATAACTAATAATTGAGACGAAACGAGTAGAAATTAAATTGGAAAACTTTTTAAGGCATTAACATCATACTATAAAAGAGTAACATCGTCAATTAACAATTCAACCAAATAATTGGCGACAACATTAACTAAACAAATAAAAAGCAATAACACGTGAAAATAAAGACATGGGTATTAAAGATAAATAAATAATTGAGACGGAGCGAGTATAATATACCGTTCCGGGAGTGAAGGATTCAACATAAGTAGGACGATCATGTTTGGTCATACGACTTCTCATGTACGGGTCACATGACAAGTAAAGATTCTTTAGAAGAATACTGGTACTATCATTGGAATCTTGTGGAAGTTTGAGGGTAATTTTGGAATCTCGAATTTCCATGTCAGATTCCTTCGGAAATCCGACAACATAGTTCTTTAGCACTACTTGTTTGTTCCTCACTTCTTGTACTAGAGATGCCATTGTTTTTTTCTTTCAAAGGTGAAAGATGTTGAATTAATTAATTGGGAATTGTGGGTTTAATAATTTTAATTGTAAAAGTTTGAATGAAATGTGTGATTAAAATATGGTAAAGGGGTTGGGTATTTATAGATGCATGGTTTTATGGTGTGAAATGTAACACACATCTATACAATAATATAAAAAGGGTAGTTGAGCATATTTTGAAATGACACATGGCATCACCTAAAACTTTGAGAAGGCATATGTGATATGGTAGGTTCCATGTTTGGGTGTGTTTATTGAGCTGAATTTCAACCTAAGATAACGGCAAAATGCTCTGATTGCTATGATTCCATTCTTACGTTACATTTTCTTATTCTTATGAAAAACAAAAGCTAAGAATACGTTTCAAACCCCCCATCTCCCTCACTTAAATACGTTCTTCAATGATCTCCATTTATTATTGCTTCTCCAAGACCTTAATAAACGACTTCCTTACCTTCTCGATGTATTGCTTCTCCCATCTTTTCTTATGGTTTTAAACGTTTCTTTATCTCTCAACTATACTTTTTTGCTTGTAGATGTGTCGTATTGGTTATGAAATTTTGCTTCTTATTGCTCATTCAATTCTGCTATTATCCTCATTTGCAATTGAATTGATTTCAGGAGGATGACATGTTGTCAATATCTATATATGAAAAAAGCAAGTGGCCAACATGCTCATCTTTTATAAGATGGTAGAATTCTAATTTCTAATATTTTATTTGTGTTTTTCTTTCTGGCATTTGTTTTATTTTATTAAAAATGTTTCATTCTTAAATACTCCTGCTTTGCTTTGTAACTTTTGTGAATTGACTTTTTGTATAATGTCTTAAGTTTTGGCTCCAGACTCCAAAGGCATGTGATGTTTATCAAGTTTGCAAACTGTTTGTGCGGATTGAAGTTTAGTCTGTACCGATGTAGGAGCAGGGTCTTAGACTCTCGGGCACCTTCTTTCTCCTATTGTTGACAAAAAGTTTATTGTCTCTATATCTCACTTTTATTGCTCTACTTCTCTAATTTTTTGAATGATTTAAGAAAAATATGGTAGAATTACCAGTAAATTTTGCTTAAGACGGTATCCATCTGTCTGAAGTTTAAAACGAGTCTAATACTACCAAGTGGTGGTAATAAAGACAAAACTTTTGATATTTTCTAGGCAATTAGTGGAGTAATTTGATATGTATTTGACATGTCTTAAGCTTAAGACGGATAATAACCATCTGAAGTGAGAAATTGTGCCCGCATTGGTAGTTAAAAAGCCAAGGGTAATAGCGGTAGTCTATTAATTTTTCATACTAAATTTTAAAAAAAATAATAAAAGTAGGATAAATTTTGGACGAAAGGGGACAATAAAAGTGGGATGGAGGGGTAGCTTATTAGGAGGACGGGAGGATATTGTTGTTGAAAATGGTTAAAATAGGCAATTATATAGGGTACTTGTAAACGAAGTAGATAGGATTGTGTAAAATGAGATGGTATATACTGTATTAGCCTATTAGGTAATGACAAAGTCTATTACAAGATGTGAGTTGAACAAAACAGTTTCATGAGATAATCATAATAGAAAAATCGTTTGTTCCATGATAGTAAATTAGTACTGTAGTAATATTTTCATGTTCATTACAAAATATAGGTGATGAAAAACTAATTCCCCCAGATTTGAGATGCAAACTTTGACTTATACGAGTACATTTCTCAAGCCATCACCAAATGGTTGGAGCCCGGAGGGGATAGAATTGGTGCGGGGTACCAATAGTTGTTAATTCGTTGGTAATGTAATATGAGAATTATTAATGACAAACTAAAACAATGTAGCAATCAAAATGCATATAGGGTAAATATAAACCTTCGTAAGCCCGTGCGTTGCACGGGTATTAAAACTAGTTGATATTGATATTGATATTGATATTGATATTGATATTGATATTGAAGTAGGTGAATAGTACAAGTAAGCTATATACTTCCTCCATTCAACTCCACTCTACCACTTTCTTTTTTTCACACTATTCATGAGTCGGCATCTAATTGCAATTTTCTCTCAATATATAAGTGACAATATATTCATGTGTGATCTTGTTTGATTCGTCTTTACGAGTACATTATTAATATCCAATTTTTATAATTTTTGCAAACACGTAGCTAACGATATTTACCACGTAAAACACGTCTCGGCAAACGTGAAAAAATTATTTGGTAGAGTGGAGTTGAATGGAGGAAGTATATGACATTTGTGATAGCGTAAAAGGGTCAAAGCTCTCATTTTTTAAAGTTGACCCAATGGTGTTCATACTATCGGATAATGATTGGACGTTTATACTTAATGGAATGGTTCGAGTCTCGTCTATTTCGGGGTCCGGGTGTCAGGTCGGGTTATTCAGGTCGGTCAATTTTGTCATGCCTAATTCTACGTAATTGTATGTGAAAGGATAGTATCAATATTTCGTAGTCAGTATACTACCACGTATGATTGTCATCTTAATTATTTTCAGACTCGTTCTATTTAATTGAGCTTTTTTTTGTTAATTTCGCGTAAGATAGTTGTATGGAGGATAGTTATCCACTTATCCACCTTCTCCTTCCATCTTTTTCCGTTTATACCCTCTTGTAATGAGATAAATTAATACTCCCTCCTAGTCGATCATTTCTTCCCTCTTTTCTTATTGGTAAGTCGGATTTTCTTCCCTATTTCCCTTTTTGGATGTGGGGTTGTGTGTTTTGTGTGGTCTAAATTCATTTGTATGTAAGGTAGTTTGTTTTGTTTGGTCCAAATTCATTTTCTTAATTTTTGTGTAAAAGAGAAATGAGAAGAAATGAGTGACTAAGAGGGAGTATATATTAGGTGAGGCCAAATAACAAGTTAATGAGAAAAATATATAATATTTTAACCGATTGTGAGAGAAGAAAGTAGAAAAGAGAAGGTAGATAGTCATTAACTCATTATGTAGTTGTTTGACCTGGTATCTGTCTATAATTTCTGAAATGAAAAATATCTATTTCAATAAACGTAACAAACAAGGGAGAAAAAGTTATTCTGATATATCGTTGTAATAACATGTAAGTTATACAATACAGTCTTCTAATTAAAATGGACACACATTTACATGTTCGTTACGTGTTGTAATTGATTTTTACGATAATATCGTATACTGGTTTAGTTATTTGATACTCCGTAGAATAGACGATAATGTCGAAAACCCGCTACACGCTACAACTGAGAATGGAAAGTGGAAACATAAGCAAATCTACGTAGCCAATTTCACAAATTCTTATTTCAGACGGAGGTATCCGTCTTAAGCTTAAGACGGATACCATATTCTCTCACAAAATATCCATCAAGGGTGAGTGGAGAGCACATGGGGGGAGCCCACCTTGTCCCCTCTACCCATTTTCTCTCACAAAATACCCGTTGTAAGATCCGACCCGTCTTAAGCAAGACCAACTGAGCCAATTTAGGTTTGGGTTTGAAATTATGGTATCCATGTCTGCGTCTAGACACTTCACATGACAAATTTCTGGATTCCTACTTTATCACTATTCAGCTAGTCGACCATGTTGTGTGGCTTACTGGCTTAGGACATACCTCTAAGTAGGGGTGAACAAAAAGTGGCCCGGACCGGTAAACCGGACCGACCCGGACCGGCCGGTCCGGTCCGGTCCAGACCGGGAACATACCGGTCTGGTCTCCGGGTCCCAAAAAATATGGTGACCGGTCTCCGGTCCGGTCCGGTCCATACTTAAAAAAAATTTCAATTTTCCCTTTAAAAGAAGGACCGGTCCGGTCTCCGGTCTTGGAATATATGGTTATCCGGTCCGCGGGTTTATCCGGTCCGGTCCGGTCCGGTCCGGGTCTGGACCGGTGTACACCCCTACCTCTAAGCATTAACCAATTTGACAACCTTTTACTTCAGTCGTCGATTTTATAACAATCATACTACATTCTTGTTTGGCCCAAAATTTACAATTTTTCTACTTAGTGGCATCTTACGAGTGGTCAATCATGGAGAAAGTGGATTGGTGACATGGAAAGCATAGTCAACAAGTCAAAGGTAGTTGCACATGTCAAATCATAAGAGGGGCACATGTCAAAAGAAAAGGTCAACAAACTAACTCCCCAGAAGGAGGAGCAGTTGAGGAAGAACATGAGAGCATCCAGAGAGAACGCTGAGGAGGAACGGGTCAAAGGAAACAACTATAAATAACAACCTAAGGCAAATCAGCTGCGACAAGTCAGCAGCTGGAACAGGTCAACAAAAGCTTCCTAAAACTTAGGAGCAGTTGAGGAAGAATAGGAAACTTAACAGGCGGAACAGAGTTACGCAAATTCAGCCTCCTGTCAGGATCCTGCCATGAGGAACATGAACCAGCCAATAACTCCCTTGAAAGCAGGGAGGTTGACTTGGCAGGCAGAACGAAGTAGCACGAACTCAGCCTCCTATCAGAATCATGTCAGGAGGAACCGGAATCAGTCAGATAACGAAATCCTTGAAATCAGAAGCCGTTGAGGCTTTTTAGGGAGAGTAACGGCAACAACAATTGAGTAACGGCAGCAGCAATTAGGGTTTTGGAGGCTTATAAATACATGAGACCTAAGGCAAGAGAAGGCATCCAATTCTACATCATCCCCACGAAATACAAGCCCCATCATTATAAAAAATACTCCACTGCCTATTGTATTTATTTTTCTGGTTCTTGCTCGCATCTCCATTAACAGATCATAGTATAATTTTTGGCGGGATTCCGACTATCCCCGCGGTTTTTCCCGATTTGGGTTTCCGCGTCACCATTTTCGTGTGTCCTTTTTTCATTACTCTACATTTATTGTTATTTTCGTCATTACTTTTGCTTATTTTTCATCCGTATTCCGTCACAAATCACATATAAATTAACCCCCTTTTCGAGGCTAAAAAGAGTAGATCATTTTGACCCGTTAACGAAGGAATTAATAGGTTTGGGTAATTATTTACCAAAACAATTCTTACTGAACTAGAAGGTCCCAAAACAAACTTATACTGTCGTGGTTGCTTTAACTCATATCGGGTAACATTATTTTACATATCGAATATCGAAAATAACTAGACATTGCTTAAATTACACTCAAATTTTGCCATCAAGTGACATTATTATATTTTTTTACAACAAAGCATAAGCCATCAAATTACACACAAAATTCCGGTAAAAAAAACACACACACATACAACACAAAGCATAAGAACTTAATAATATGGATGCCACCGGAGTCCACAACTCCACAAGTAACATTCGAAGATTACGCAATAATACATACTTACACCAAAGCACTTAATAGTATACCATTCTATGCATTATTATGCATATATAATGTTGAAATTGTGATATCAATCAGGAGCGACAACAATGATATTTTTACCAATATTGCCCATACCTCGAACAAACCTTAAAACAAGCCGTTGGTCTTGCTTCAGACGGACCGTTTTGGTCTGAAGCAATAAGACGAGATTTTGTAACCACTTTACAGTTAGATGTAACCACTATAGAAAACAAGTTGATATAAGCTGTGGTTACATTTTATCAAAAAGTGGCAACATAATCCCGTCTTATTTTTCAGACTGAATTAGTCCGTCTGAAATAAGAATTTGTGTAAAACCAGAGAATCCATCATTGAATATAGGAAGAAAGCAAAAAAATTGCCAGAAATAAACCAAATAAAACGTAAAATTGGGTTAAAATTAGTTAAACTGAGGATAGAAGATTGGTCGCCGAAGATAGACCACAAGTAGACTCAATCTCCGGCGACTGAGCAGATGAAGATAGGGATCCGAGGGGAGGGTGGTGGTATCAGAGTTTATTTTTAGGGATTTTTTCTAAGAGAGATGATGGAGAGAAGTGCAATAGATATCCCCTACGATAGTTGGGTCGAAAGACCGTATATGAAACTACAATAACAATATATAATCCAAGGTCGAGAACTAGAGGAAGGGATCGGAAAATTAGCATCACTCCCGGAGCAAACCTTGGACATATCACACTTAAACGGAATACCATTATAGAGGTAAATTTATTCAAAACATGTCCTAGCGTAACAAAGTTCATCGTACAAGAACCTAAAGATGCATCACCAATCCAAACACCAAATAATAAAAAATAAAAAGACTAAACAAATGCCCTCAAATGACATTTGCATACTCACAAATACAGCAAACTTCCTAGTAACTAACTACTCACGATCAACGACAACGAGTTGCTTGCCAACATTCTTCCCAGAGAAAAGACCAACCAAAGCCGAAAGAGCGCTTTCTAAACCTTCAGCAACGTCTTCCACATATGAAATCTTGCCCTCCTTGATGTGTGGTAAGATCATTTCCAAGTATTTTTGGTAAAGATGATAGTAATCGCTAACCATGAATCCTTCCATTCGGATACATTTTGTGATCAGGCAAAATAGACTGTGGACTCCTTCAGGTTCCATGAGATTGTACTGCGAGATCAATCCACACACTGGAATACGACCATGGATTCTCATATTCACCAAAACAGCATCAAGTATCTTCAATTCCCTCCCACATTCTCGTAATAAATGTCGATGCCCTCAGGGAAACACCTAAACATATCAAATCTAGTCAGTAACTTGAACCTAAGACTATTCACAATAAGCAGAAGTGAGCAGAGGAAACCTATAGTTGAATAAAGAGGATCTTACCTCCTTAATGCAGCATCCAAATCTTCCTCTTCTTTGTAGTTGAATGCCTCGTCAAATCCAAATTTGTTTTTCAATAGATCCACCTAATGTCCAAATATGAGGGAAATGAGAATCACATGAACAATCTTGAATATCAACACGACAGCAGCATAAATACCCAAATATCTTAGGGGTAACTGTAAATGGTGGGGAATGGGATACGGGATGACTCTCGATGAAAATCGGCGTTGAGAATAAGGTTTAAACAACAATTTTGCTTTATTCCGTCATAAAGCAGTACCAAAGAAAAGTAGGTTTTTAATTTTATTAGAAGCGTAGTACTATAAAAATCTTCAGGTTAGACGTATAGATAGTACAAATTCCGTACATTATTAGTACGTCAACTAACTGTTCACTTCACTTAAGCTTAAGCCGCAGTCATGGGTATAACAACATTAAACAAAATAGTAGAGCCCGGGGATAGAATGCATACCTTCTCTTTGCTCCCAGCGCTTCCAACAACATAGCAACCAGCTAATTTTGCAAACTGTCCAACCAATTGCCCGACTGCCCCAGATGCAGCAGATACAAACACTCGGTCTCCCTCTTTAGGTGCCCCAACCTCATATAAACCAGCATAGGCCGTCATACCAGGCATGCCTACAGAACAACGGAAGCCAAAGCTATAACATTACTGTTTGGTGATAACAGATGGGTACAGTAGTGATATGGTAAATGTACACCTCTACCGTACCAGCTTTTGCAGGCAAGCACAACATCCTCAAAGGATTGTGATTTCTTTTAATAAAAAATGTGAATAATGTGCCTCCTAAGATCTACTACACGTATCAGCTTTTGCAACATCCTAGACGATTCAGCGACAAAATTCTCCCCCTTTTCCTTTCGCATATTAGAATTTCGGGATTAACATCGAATCATAACACACAAAAGAGCGAGTAAATGTACCTAGAATCCCTGTGTAATAGGAAAGTGGAACGTCTTTATGCTCAATTTTGAAAAACATCTGTGCTTGCTGCGGTGATGTGACAAGAGTGTACTCTTCCCATCCAGTAAATCCCCATACAAGGTCACCTTTCTGGTAATTTGGATGACGGGATTCCAACACTTTCGACACTCCATAACCCGTAATAGGCTGCAAAAATTCACAATCATCAGACAAGTCCATTTTATTATTCCTCCTATTCACAATAACATTCCCTCTTTCCATTTTCATCTATTCACAATACCTTCCCCTTTCCTTTTTTGGTAAACTTTTATACTTATTTTAATCACATTACCCCACAACAATACCCCACAATACGCATACTTTATCTTATTTTAATCACCTTACCCCACAACAATAATTATTTTAATCACTTCACCCCACAATAATACCCCACAATACATTCCCTCTCTCCAATCATCTCACCTCACCCCACCACAATACTTTACCTTATTTAATTACTCACCCTTAATTTTTGGTCCATTCGTGAATGAGGAAAGTTATCCCGAATAGGAGGGAGTACTTCATAAAATTCACTGTACTATTACAAAATCAAGGTCAATATGTATAAATATTTTTGTACTCCGTAATAACCAATATCTAGTTCTACGACTCTATGAGTACATCTATAAGTTTACATACTTCATACTTGCATGCACTGTGTGTGTATTTGCAAGTATACGCCTACGGCGGCCTAGCCTCCCTCAAACTCGCAAACCAGTCCTCCACATTAACAAATTCCGAAGTTCTCGACATCCTACTCTAAATTTTTCCAAGAAGCAAATGAGACCATACAGAGTAGAGTAATGATAACGGCACAATCATTTTTACTAATGCCACTCAATTTGTCCGAGAGTGAATAATATGATATCCATGTTATTGCTTGTAATCTAAGTGGCATTAGTAAAAATGATAGTGGCGTTATCATAGCCCTAAAGATTTTCCTTCAACCCTTAACGCTTGTAACATACAAATGCATGCAACCTTACTCCTCCTCACACTACATATAAAACACTAGAGACATCAATTCTCCCATGTCTGTAATAACTTGTACAAATTTGTTTTCTTGTGAGAGATATATTAATCAGGTAAACAAATGATTAAGACAGTCGAATTCTTTGAATTTTCCCATTTCACAAAATTCGCGAGCGACGTTAGAACAAATGGGGCAATCCCAAATAATTAGAGGGAGTATTTATCCGATACTCCGTATAAAAAAACAAAACACCTTACCCCCAAAAAAAACCTTAATTAAACGAATTAAAACATAAGGCTCAAGTCTTTATGTTCCTAGCATATTTTTTGCATGCAGCAACTACTATAATATACTAACCTGAATTAGATTAATTATTAAACCAAGAACACACGAAATAAGATTCGTAAAATAAATTATAGTTTAAACCCCCACCCCCCTAGAAAACATTCTTTAAGACATTTTAGCCATAGGTATAAGACGGATGTATCATTCTTAAGAACAAAACGGATCAAATAACACTTCACTTGTATAGATAGGGCAAGCCTTTTGCCAATTTCAATACATTATGCTTTTGTTTTATGTGTAGTACTTGACCCGTCTAAAAGTTAAGACGGATATGCTCCGTCTTAAATGGATAAACCAGTAACGTAATCATAAGAATAAGAACTTAATAATACCAGCAATAAATAAAATAATCGAGATCATCAAAGAAATAAACAATAATTATAATTATAAGTAAAATTAAATAAATAATTGAGACGGAGCGACTATAATATACCGCTCCAAGAGTGAAGGGTTCAACATATGTGGGACGATCATATTTGGTCATATGACTTCTAATGTAGGGGTCACAAGACACGTAAAGATTCTTTAGAAGAATACTAGTAGTGTCATTGGAATCTTGTGGAAGTTTGAGGGTAATTTTGGAATCTCGAATTTCCATGTCGGATTCTTTCGGAAACCCGACAACATAGTTGTTTAACACTACTTGTTTGTTCCTCACTTCTTGTACTACAGACAACATTGTGGAGATTAATTAATTAATTGTGATTTATGGGTTTTAATTGTAAAAGTTTGAATGAAATGTGTGATTATTAATATCGTAGAGGGGTTGGGTATTTATAGATGGATGGTGATAGGGCGCCACCCGGTGGCACTAATTCTCGGCGCCACCATAACTAAAGAAAATAAAAACGAAAGAAATAACATGTTTATTTTCGTTTTTGCGCCAAAATTTCAAGGGTAGGCATGTAATTTTATAATAAACTAATTTTTATCCATAATAATTTATACAAAAATAATTTCTTTAATATCAATCTATTTATAGTACACAAAACACTCTTCATCAATAAGTAATTAAGTAGGTTTCTTCATCATTAAATTATGTTCTTCATCTATAAGCCAATGAACGATAAAAATTTATGCAATCCATCGGTAAAGAAGAAAATGGTACTATGTGTGTTACTATGTTTCTAACCCTCGTACACTAGGTAGTACCCACTAGGCCACTACCTTTTTTCATGAATTAAATACCATTTAAAATCTTTAGTTAATGTACATCGACATGATCAACATTATATGTTTATACATTGCTGGGAAGACGGTAAAAAGCATTCATCATTTCGCCATTTACTAACTATGGAGTACTATGCAAGCCAGTATAATGTTTGTTGTCATTCCTCCATAAAATGTGGCAAAAAGAATGGAAATCATAATTAGTTAAGCAATTTATAGTTCCTAAACTACCCCTTTTCATTAACTTGTTTAAAATTCAAATTTTAGTTGAGAAAAATGAAAAAATCTAGGTATTTTACTATAATATCCTCGGTGGCGCCCAATTTGAGTACCACCCGGTGGCGCCATCTCATTTTCGTTTATAGATGCATGGTTTTATGGTGTGAAACGTAACACACGTTGGTAGAACAAGTAGTGAATTGAATAGTACACAAGTATAAGCTACGGTGTGTGACATTTGTTATAGACTTGTAGCCAAAAATAGTCAAAGCTCACAATTTCTAAGTTGGCCAAATAGTGTCCATACTCGGTTAATGAAATGACGTAAATATGTAATCGAATCTTCAAGTCTCGTACGAAGTACTACTTTATAATTTTGTATATGCTTCCTAATATATAAGCCTAAAATGATGATATCGAATTATCGAGTATCACATTATATATATTGCCATCTTATTATTTTTCATATTGTATTTAATTTGGTTTGGTGATTTGTTAGTTGCCCACGATATTTGTATGGCATCGGTTTATACTTTCTTAAACGAAGTATACCTATTTCAATTAACATACCAAATAAGGGAGAATAATTTATTGTAATATCGTTCTAACTTGTAAGTTATGCAACTCTCTTAAATTTACTGCGTAAATATATTAGACTTACATTTACATGGTCGTTTTATGTCATACATACCATTCCAATAGAAAAAAATATACTCCGTATATTTAACCTGGTACCCCACGTTTTTCCATATTTTATAGGGTAACCCTCTTTTTGAACTAAAAATCTTTAACCTTCTGTCGTTTTTAGCTACGAATTCCGAATTGAAGATGACAATATTTTTTTCCAAATTGAAGATCTCGTATAGCCGATCAATTTGAGACATATAAGCTTACAACATGAATTATAACTTATAAGCTGTCAAATTTTTTTAGTGGCATATGAATACAATTTAGAATATAACAAAAAACATTTTGAACCATGTTGTAATTGACTTTTACGATGATATAATTATCTGATGCTCCATAGAACAGACGATAAGTCGTATATCCCCTTCAATTGAGAATGGAATCGTAAGCAAATCTACAATTGTCAATTTAGGTTTGGGTTTGAAAGAATGTTCTCCATTTTTGTTTCTAGACCCTTCACATGATAAAATTCTGGATTCATAGTACTTTTCAGCCAGGGGCGAACCTAGCGCATGGCAAGGGGTAGCCGCCGCTACCCCATCGGGAAAAAAATTCAATTTATGCGGTAGTAGTTTGCTACTCCAAGCCTGTTGGTAAAGGAATAAGTAAAATTAAAGGCATTTAATGAGCATGATAATTGGTATGGCTCAGTGGTAAAGTATGTAGTACACTGCAATGGTAATCCAGTGATCTAGCCTCGTCATTGGTATAATGAAATATTATTTTTTTATTTCCTCTCAAATAAATTCCGTAAAGCAACTTTACACAACAATTCAATAATTAGTTTTTGAACTTTGATTAATTTGTTATTTATTGCAAAATTTTAAATTGGTTATGTCTATTATACTGTGGATTAGGGAGTGTGCACTTTATTTTATATTTTATCTAATAAATATGTTTTTTTTATAATGGTTTGATTTTTCTAAATCGTGGAAAATGAAGATAAGTTGTTCATTCATAATGTGAAAATCTTAAGCTATTACGGAGCAATGGTTACTAGTTTTTTGTATCACAAAGCTACATAATAAAAATTATAGTCAAAAAATAAAACAAAGGTATAGTTAGTTGTGAATTATAAAATGAAAATTTTATGTTAGTATCAACCGTTCATTTGAATATTGATTGTGCGTTTGTATTTGCATTTTTATATGTTCGACACATTTTTCCGTGACTTAATTATACGCTTAATATTTTCACTACCCCAAACTTTTAATCCTAGGTTCGCCCCTGTTTTCAGCTAGTACCAATTTGAACCAAATCGTATGCCTTCTAGTACAATCGTCGATTTTATACCAGTCATAACAAAGAACATTTACGGTAAGTAAATTTACTCACCGTCATCAGCGGTGGATACACCGAAGATTTACATTCTTACTGAACTAAACCCAAGCAAGGACTACATTCTTAATGAACTTAATTCCTTCTTAGTTCTTACTAAACTAGGCCTACTATAGTTTGTTGGAGAAGTTCAAGACGCGGTTATCGAACTTCCACAGAGACCGATTCAAAGGGAAGAAAAAACAACACTAAGGGGTTGTTTGGTTACCCACTAAAAAACATAGGAAGTCTAATTCATGTGAATTGCAAAATGAGTAACTTGTTTGGTTACCCAAAATCACATGATTTGCAACTTCCCATGAACTCTAATTCCTCCATAATGGAGGAAGTTGCTTACTTAGGTCCCCCTAGGTAAGTGAGAATGCCTACATGAATTACAATTCCTCTATGCAACCAAACAACATTTTCCTAATTCACATGAATTCTAAAATCATGTAATGTATCACTTCCTAGGCAATGAAAGTTCCTACATGCAACCAAACGACCCCTAAGAATGTATGTTGCCATTCACCAAGCAAGGCGGTTTTAGTGGCTGAATACGTAGCTAGGTGCTACCCGAACTAGACATTGCTTAAATTACACTCAAACTTTGCCATCAAGTGACATTATTAATTATATTTTTTTAGAACAAAGCATAAGTCATCAAATTACACACAAAGTTCGGGCGAAAAAAAAAAACACACACACAAAGCATAAGAAATTAATAATACATATGCTACCAGCGTCTACGGGTAACATTCGAACATTACGAAATCATACAGACATACACCAAAGCACTTAATAGTACCATTGTATGCAATTATGCATTATTATGCATATATAATGTGGAAAGACTGTGATATCATTCAGGAGCAACAGCAATGATATGTTTGCCAACATTGCGACCACGAAGCAATCCAGCAAGAGCAGATGGCCCATTCTCAAGTCCCTTGACTATGTCCTCGACATAGACGATCTTTCCCTCGCGAATTAGTGGCAAAATGAAATCCAAGAAGTTTTGGTAAAGGGGATAGTAACGGTGGACTTGTACACCTTCAATTCGGACGGCCTTGAATATGGCGGATATGAGGTTGTGTGTTCCTTCAGGACTTTCGATGTTATTGTACTGTGATATCATGCCACATAACGCAATTCGGCCCATGTATTTCATGTTTAGCACCACAGTGTCAAGCATCTTACCACCTACATTGTCGAAGTAGATGTCTATGCCTTCCGGGAAGTACCTGTAAGCCAAGGCGCCATATTGGAAACAGGATTAATTTAGTGAGTCGTCTTCCGGTGTTATATGATAATCCAAATAAAAGTATTTGTCAAGAAATTAAACCATCTCAACCAAAAGCTTAAGTTGATGGTTGGAATCCCAAGATCGGTTTAATACTCTAACACCGACTCTGATACCATGTCAAGAAATCATCTCAACCAAAAGCTTAAGCGGTGATGATTGGAGTTCCAAGATCGGTTTTACACTCTAACATTACTCACCTCTTTAGAGCGGCATCCAGGTCTGGTTCTTCTTTGTAGTTAAATGCCTCGTCAAAGCCAAGCTTGTTCTTAAGTAAGTTAACCTTTAGAGACGTATATGAAAGTTAAAATAAAGCACACGGTTTCATATATATACGAGTAAATAATGATATCGCAAACAGATACATACTGATCAAAGGAGAGATACCTTTTCCTCACTTCCAGTACTTCCAACAACATAGCAACCAATTGATTTTGCAAACTGTCCGACAAGCTGACCAACTCCTCCGCATGCAGATGAAACAAAAACACACTCTCCTTTCTTCGCTGAACACAGCTCAAACCCGTAATAAGCTGCTATTCCCGGCATTCCTGTACAAAGAACCCGAATCATGAGTTCACGACTTGCATAATGTGACAAACACATAGCTGAGAAACAGAATAAGGTAAATCAATTGCAGGTTTCGTACTTTATAGTTCAATCAAATGTGTGCGTAAGACAAAGAAAACAGCACACATCCGTATACAAGCAACATAACTCTTACCAAGAATTCCGGCATAGTATGAGAGGGGCACATCTGTATGTTCGATTTTGAAATGATCAACAGTACTTGGTAGGATACTATACTCTTCCCAACCTGTTGTTCCCCAAACTAAGTCACCTTTCTTAAAGTTCGGGTCATTCGACTCCAAAATTCTTGCAACTCCATACCCTCTTAGAGGCTGCACATTCAACCATATAACTTCATTCAATCAATGGTAAGAGATAAGGACATTCGGATGCGAAACTAGTGCCATTGCAGCCAACATAACAGATCCTTCACAAAGCATATACCAGACCAATTTCAATAGCCTTTTAACAAAGATGTAAACTTTTTTTTGTTAAACCCTATGGTTATGATATTGATATGGTTTCATATTCTACTAGTGCAAATCTCGTGCCGATGTTGTATATAAGTGGATTTTGGTAATTAAAGAAATAATACTTATTGTGACTTGTGACACGTTTTTACACTTTGAGACGGGCAGACGGCTCCAATATGTAAATAGATAACTCATTTGTTAACATTAAATGATTTAATTTTTCAATAAAATTTGTCATAGATAGTACAACTTTTATGTAAAAGACCTTACAAAAAACTAATTTTCATGTATAAGAACCTTACAAAAGACGAACTTTTATGTATAAGACCATACAAAAGACCAATTTTGTCAAATAATAGGTCGTATACAATTTACCGGAAAAGTCCATCACAAAAGTCCTCTCGGTTCCTATATTTTTTGACATATAAGATCCTTCACAAAAGTCATCTCAAAATAAAGCTAATGTAAACAGTTTACCGAAACAGAGAGAGTACATAATCTTTACTTATTAAAGCAACAACCACAGAGCTTACGTGTCGCTCTGTGGTTGAAAGTCAATAAGTCAAAAGTACATCTTATTTTAAGGACCCACTACGTACATATGAATTAATTGCAGTTTTGGAAACTTGGTTTCTCACTAATTCAAATGGTCAATTACAAAATTGGTTAATTCCAAATTACATCATAGTATATACTCCGTATAATATATACAAAATCAAAATATTAAATATACAAATTCTAATTATTAAAATTACAACCATTATTTCAAATAAATAAATTTCAGGATTGCATATAGGGGTAGATGTTAAACGACATGCGTATAAGGTTAAATAATATAACCATCGATTAAAATGACCACATATTTTAAAGTTGGAATACACAAGAGATTGTTAATGGTACCCAATGAAATAGACAATCCTAATTAGCTATATGATATATAAATTATATTATATTCATATACAGTTTTGTCACCAAAAAAAACTCCCATACACTTTAACAGTAATAATATAATCTCAAACACTCTAATTCGAAGGAATAGAGTAGGTAGTTCATTTTTCTTAAATATCCTCATATAAAAATGGCACAAAAAATGGGATCATGGTTGTAACTATACACGTCAAATGGGTTGGGTGACGGGTTACGGGTTCAGGTCATTTCGGGTTCGGGTAAATATGGATCGGGTTTATTCCAGGTTTATAAAATAAGGGTTTATACGGGTTTCGGGCTGGGTTTCAACGAATTTTTACAAATATTTATTTTCAATAATTTTAATTATAAACATGTAATTATTCTTAATATTATATTTTTATATTTATCTACGCTAATATATCATTTTTAGTAAGAATATACATTTTTTTGTTTGATATATTCAATATCGCAAAGTTATATATTGGATTGATAAGTTGTTACATGTACATACGCCACAAAGAGTATCTATATTCTATATTTATACGATAATCATTTCAGTAATTAATTATGTGTAAAACCTATGCTTTGAAATAAACATAGGTATATTTGATTTCAATTTTTTTGAAGTTTAAATTAGTTGTATCATATTATAATAGATTTATTTGCTTTAAACTCAAATTTTTAATACGTTTACCGACTTTCGGGTCGGGTCATGGGTCGGACGGTTCTTGAACCTAAATGTTCGAGGTGTTATCAGGTTAGGTCCTCTTCAGGTTCGGGTTGAAAATAGCGAGTTATTTCCGGACAAGTTTCGGTCGATTTTCGAATCGGGTCATATTTTGACAGATCTAACAATAATAAAGCTAAAAATAACATAATATATATATTTTGTAAACGGTTTAACACTAAGTGTAAGGGAGTACATACTATAAGAGTGGTCCGAAACATATAGGTGTTACTGAGATAATCATCTTTTCATTTTATTTTGTAGATATTTATTTATTTATATGAATAAAATAAATCACCGCCTTCTATAAATATACAGTAACAAATTTCACAAATATGTATACTTTTTAGTAACAAGTTTAAAAGAACAAACCCGTGCAATTTGCACGGGTTAAAGCTAGTACTTCTATGGAATGCATGGCCAATTAATGTAAGCTCGTTTCTCGATAATAAAAAATTGAGCGGATGTTGTAAAAAAGCCTAAATGTACTCCCTCCGTCTCGTTCTATTGTTTACCTTTATTTTTGACACAAAAGCTAAGAAAAGAGAACAAGATCATATGTTACTATACGTAGTGGAGCACAAGTAGATAATAGTCTAACTGGGAATCAAATTACTCATAAAAAAACTTCATAATATAAAAAGATAAACAAATAAATGAGACACCCTAAAATGAAAGATAAATTCTTAATTAAGACGGGAACTATCTTTCTTAAGTTTAAGACGAGTCAATACATACCAAATCAATCCCCCCTCCCACCCCGCCCACTTGTTGCCTAGAAAATGCCAAATTTTTTGTCTTTATTACCATCATTTGGTAGTATTTGACTCGTCTTACGCAAGACTTACTGAAAATGAAAAAAGTAAATAAATGACCACAAAGAAAGGAGTAGATCTACTGGGAGAAACTAGACCTGCCAAACAGGTAAATCGGGTCTAGTTCGGGTCCGGCCAGTTCGGGTCTCTCATTGATTTCAAGTTAACTCGGGTCGGGTCATTTCGGGTTTCAGGTTTGTTGGTCCAGTCCATTTTTGGTCAACTGGGTTGGGTTATTTCAGAACATGTTATTTTGGGCCGGTTCATTTTCGTTCAAGGAATGAGAGAGAAAAAGTCATTCTAAGTCTTTTCGGTTCAATTAGAGCTATGTTTTGTCGAGTCATTTTCGGGTTTGGTATTTTCGGATCGGGTAAGTTATGGGACAAGAAAGCTTGGGTCATATTCAGGTTGGGTCAGGTCAAATCAGGATTCGAGTAACATTTGGTTGTTGTACTTCTAGTGAACTTCGAATTTCGGGTCAGCCTTTTTAAATCGGGTCAATCAAATCGGATATATTTGTCATGTAAGATAAACCACCCTAAAAGCTAGCTGAGGTGGTAGGATGGTAGGGCCAAATTCCGTAAAAGGAAAAGAAAAGAAAAGAAGACCGTACAAGTTTTTTACATAACGTCATGGGCACAAAGTTTCCATTAAGACGGGTTGAGGTTAAAACGGGTCATATTCCTCTCACAAAGACCAAATGGGATAAGTGGGGGGCTTTATTTGCCACCCACTTGCACCTTTATTTGTCATTTGTGAAGGGGTTGACCCACTTGCACCCGTCTTAAGCTTAGGACAGGTCGCCCCGTCTTAAATGAGAATTTGTACCTCATGGCATATTTGCAATGGATCGTATCAGTAAATAAAGAGCATGGATAGATTCGATATGTTTCACAATTTTGGCTATTTCTACAAAGACAGTACTTATATTAGTTTATAAATTATACTCCCTCTATTCAAGTCTAAACACAACATTCTCTTTTACACGTTTGTCAATGCACGAATTGTAACGTAAATATCTCGAGTTTTACATTATAAAAACATATAAAAATTTGATAATCTTATTATACTTATAAAGGCGAATCAAACAAGATCTCATATGACCATATTTTATCTTACATATTGCAAGGAATCGTAAAGATTCTCTTCACTTATTAATAGTGTCAAAAAAAGAAATGTTCTATTTGGACTTGAATGGAGGGAGTACATCAGATGTTGTACAACTGGTTTTTATAATTTCTGAGTTCTATAATAAGTTTTCGAACTTGTTTTAAAAACTATGAGTTTTACAATAAAGTTTTTAAGCTCGTCACTTAAACATCATGCTAAAATAGTACAATTTTACTCAAAATCTATACTTATAAAATTTTGACTATTTACGTCAGTCCAAAAATTAAAAAATAACTTATAAACTTTATTAGCTCAGACTAAATAGATGTACGCTGATCAATTACTAATAGGATCTGATATATTACATCAGATGCATGTTCCTTTTGTTGCGGAACCAATTTGTTGCAACGTGGAAAAACTTGTCCAAATTAAAGTACTCGTAACATAAGCACAAGTTATAACTCTGCATTTATGTATTCCCTTTGTCCCAGTGAGATGTTTACACTTGCTTTATTTTGTGAGGGGAAAATAAAATAAGTGTAAACTATTGACTGGGACAGAGGGAGTACAAGTTATACACTTATACTAGACACTAGTTAAAAATGAAGGCAGAAAGAGAGGGGGATAGAGAAGTAGAGAACGTACAGAGTTAAGTGCAAAATAAGAGAAAATGCCATGAGTATCAAACTTCTGCATGAGAAGTCTCATGTAAGGATCAACGGATAAATAGAGGTTCTTAACGACAACTCCATTGGAACCTTCTGGAAGCTTAAGATGGACAGTGTCGTCGGTCTTCACACACATGTTAGTTTCTTCGAGAAAGCCGGTGATATAATCTTTTAAAAACACTTGCTTGTTACTCACATGTACATTACCTTTTTCCGCCATTGTTGCGTAATTCTTGAGGGAATTAAAATGGAGTAATATTTTTATTGTTATGTCTCAATTGTAGAGAATGTGTAGGTCATCTCTCAGAAGCCATGCACGGATGGCTATATATAGATTTGATAGTTACTCGTTACGTACGTTAGGTCAATTTCACTGTATTTTCTTTATAAGGAGTACTTCCCTCTGTTTTAGTGAATAGTTTATTACATTTGTTTTATTTTGTAAGGGAAAATAAAGTAAATGTAAACTATTTACTAGGATGGAGGGAGTATATTTTATCTCTTCGTTATAGTTTTATCGTCCCATTTCTCCCAAAATTTAATTAATTATACTAATTGTTTTCTTTGTAAATTTAATATGGTAATTTTTCACTATAATTCAATGAAAATGGTTGTTATTTTACCACAATTTCTCAAAACCTATCCAAAATAAAAATAGATGGAGCTAGCGAAAACTGTTGAGTATGTACGTGAAAGTGATACTGTGATAGTATGGACCGCCTGAAATTCGAAGGTTAACTGAAACCGATTAGACCCAATGTTAAACAGATAATCAAGAGCACCATGATTAGATAATCTAATCATGATTAATGCTCGTAATGACGTAGGGCAAGAATTCAGTACTCAGTAGGGCAAGGATTTTTAGTATTTATGATCACGTGGAAAATGCTCCATGTGATGGTTAATAGTGAAGTAGTCACTACTCACTAGCCAGTAGGGTAAGGACTTGTGGAGTACTATTACTATTTTTAGAAACGTAAATTCTTATTTCAGACGGACCATTTTCGTTTTCCATTTCCGTCTGAAAAATAAGACGGGATTATGTTGTCACTTTTTGATAAAATGTAACCACAACTTATATCAACTTGTTTTCAATAGTGGTTACATCTACTTGTAAAGTGGTTACAAAATCTCGTCTTATTACTTCAGATCAAAATTGTCCGTCTGAAACAAGACCAATTGTTTTAGACAAGAAGGTTGTGTTATTATGATGATTAAATGATTAATAGTGAAGTAGGTGTGGGCAACTTAAAAAAGATGTTAGCTGGTGGTGGTTGGAGTCGATAATTGCGGTAGTTTAAGGATAATTTCAAGAAAACGGATTACATAACCAGATGTCTCATGTTCAAGCCTTAGGAATGTAGTAGTGTTAAAATTCATGAGGGAGAACTTTATCGCCCTAGTAGTTCTACCGTGCTCGAATTCCAATTAAATCGAATGGTCAACACTAAAAAAAAAAAAAAAACTCAAGATCCTAGTTAGAGCAATGATCAAGATGATGTTGTTTTGATCAATCTGGCAGAGCCATTTGAGCAAGGCAGCCTTATTCCGAGTCTCAACAACCGTAATTTGAAATCCTCCGTCATCCCAAGGATCGGAGCACAGATAATATGCCATGCTTTAAAAATATGTTTCACAGTCTTATCAATTCCGCCTAGAAGATGTCTCTACTCAATTTAGAAATTTTCTTACAGATTTGGTTAAGTAGCAGCCGACTGGTGCACCGGAAATTACTAAGAACAACAGACCACAGAATTAAGGACTTGAATTATCCTACCTGCATAAGATAGATGCTTAATAGAATGGTTGCCTACCAAATTCTGAATTTTGAGAATCAAATTACTATACATGTCTACTGTGAGCCTAGAGGTGTTGATAGGGGCACTTAGATAACCTAAAAAGGATTCCGAGCAAGGTAGTTTATTAGTTTTTGAACTCTTTTAAGAATGACATTTGTACCGTTGGTGATAATACATCTGATGTATAATTTACTTATTGGAGTTACACACTTGAGAAGGCAAAATGAAAACTTCCTAACAAAATTTATGCCGCGTGTCATACCGTCGTCTTCGAAATTGCTCATTGACAGAGTTCTCGCACTGCCAAATTTTTCAAAATTCTAATTCTCTGCCGAGTCGAAGTAACATTTAGAGTAATAGCTATCATTCCTTACATACTCACACTTCAACACTCCAACAAAACACAACATTTTGTCATTTCAATTCAGACAAGAATTGCTATGTTGGTAATACCCGAAAGTGTATGCACATAACTTAGCACTCGATACAGTCCAGGTCTTGTACGAAGCTAAAGAGAATGCTCGTATATTGAACCTATCAACATTATAAAAGGGTAAACGTCCAGGACACACTATATACTCTACTTTGCCCTAGTGTCTGAAGTCCTCGATGGAAACTAAAACGAGGACGTTAAAGTCGTTCAAATGGTGTCGGGATTGTTCTCGTGAACAAACGAAGAATTTCTGCTCAATACATTTGAGTTTACGGAGAGGGGAGTGCTTGGTGAACGCAATAAGAGGCATCAATAAATTTCTATGATGCTTTTGAATGTGTTCGTGTGTATATGTAATTTTTGAACAATGTATAAGATCATGTAATAATTACTGATACTATATATTAGTAAAAATAAACATTAATACATTTATGTTACTATGATGACTGATCTCGATATCCTTCACTCCTTGTGTAGGATGTTCTTCCCACTTTGGGAATATTGTGCTTTCATGAAATGGACACTTTCAGCTGACAGTGTCCATTAACAAGTTCTTCAGCCGCACCGATGATTATTTTTTTTCCTGAGCAACATGATACTGTGTGTGCTTCAACATCGGGTTCAAAAGCTAATACCATAAAAGAGAACGATAACCAATGATCACAAAAAAAAAACCGTCAATTTAATATCCAATTATGCAAAAGAGGGGCCATCAGCAAAAGGATAGTGAGCAGTCATCATAGTATAACAAACACTAATTTGTTTTTGCAAAATTCGACATTTAATGCCGAAATTCATTAAGATACCAATACTTTGCTAGTGGTTAACATTCTCTTCAAGAAACTTGGTCTTTCGGTGACTCCACTCCAGGCAGATCATCATATGAGACTGGTACCCTAATCCTATCATGGACCGATTTTCGTGTTTCTCCCATGGGCATCACCAATTGAGCTTCTCCCGACGTTTTCGTTTCAGAATCGTCCCTGAGTTTGGCTGCTAAAGGCTTGATAGTGGCTGGTCCAGCATCTTGATCAGAAGCAATATTATTCTGAGTTGATGACACAATACGTGGTTGCCTAAATTGTTTCTGCCAGTTTGCAAAGAGGGAAAAGCTTAGAGACAGAAAATTCAAATATGCATCACTAAAGTTTGCTAGAAGAGGAGAGGAAGGATGAAGTATGAGTGTTTGGGTACAATTACCCTCCAAATATTTCCCGGATTTTAGTTTGCCTTAGACGAGGGTCATTTCCCTCCTACCCCGAATGTTATCTAAAAAAGAGATTTGGTATCCCTCCCTCCCCCTCACGTCTCTTTCCCTCCAAAAAGCCCATCCAAACAAGCCCCTTAGCAATATCATGAAAATGTCTCCTGTTTAGGCAAAAGTTGTTTGTGTTAAACTACAAGTTTTAACTTTTAACACTCATATTCTAATTACTCAACTTTTTCCCACTTGTATGAGTTTGCATAAAATACCGAACAAAAAGCAAATGTACACACGGACCCAACGGGAGCTAGTACATTAAGATGGGGTAGGAATAAACAGTAAATCTAGAAGCACAATTACTGAGAGAACAAGGACCTTTCTGGCACTCACAAATACCAAGAGAAGAACAAAGCTCTCCGGAACTCCCTCCCTTTTTGATTGTTCTGCCAAGTTTCCTCACCGGTGAATATTACTGGTTCTTCCTATGCCTTTCCTCATTTAGCTACCTTTTTTAACATAAAATTACTTGCATGGTAGTATGGCCATGGCAGACTTTACCCATTTTTGATCTCGTAACCAAGACAACTAATTCTAACCCTACTTTCTTAATTATTAATTCACATTATTAGCAAACTTACCTCTGACCTGCAACTATCAGCCATCCTCCATCTCCACCTAACAACTATTCACTGGCTGCCGCCACCTCCCACTGCCACCAACAAAACACCATTATGTCCTCGCTCCTCATAATGTCCGCGTCTCTGACAAGTGACAAACTGACAACCACCGAATACAAACCACACCTTCCTCCTCTCAAACTTTTTAAGTCTGAACAAATCACTACCGCAACAAATCATCCTCCCTCCTCTAAAACTGCCGATCACCACCGACACGCCACCCTTTGATCCTTCCTTCAATCAACTCAAACTACCTCGTCGGCCACTTTCTCTATCTTGCTAAATCGTTCGCCGATAATATCTATGTCCGAAGGTTTTACCGGTGATAATGATGATGGTAGATCCAGTGGTAATTGACTGTTCGCCAACCGATCTACTCCTTAGAGATGCTGATGTTGGTGGGAACAAAATGTGAGTAGTTAGGGTTTGGGCCATGAGTCACAGGGATGGGGTAGGGTGGGTGGTTTAGTTGAACGCATTGAAGGGATGGGGTCATGCAAATGTAGAGCAAGTAGTACTGATACAACTGATACAATTGCACCATATAAACCTAAATTTCATAGTAGCAACTACAATTTAAAATGCCAGAAAAAGAGTAAAGATAAAGGGATGACTATAAAGACACACCTCAAATTCCTTCCCTTTCTTCATTATCTCTCTGTAAGCATTTGGATCACGTGTTTTGAGTAAATTCCATAATATACCTCCACCAAATCTATTTCGATTACCTTCAGCAGTCTTCTGACCTCCACAAGCTTGAATGGCATCCACCTGTAATTTACAAAATCTACTAATGTGAAGAAGTCCAGGATCATCTTTGATGCACAAGGTAAAGCACTGAGACACAGAAAGGCCAGGATTATCGCTGAGAAAACACTAAAATGTTGTAAACTATTACTACAGTGTGGATGGACCGGACTACAGAAATACAGCCAATCATACAATCAGTATTCAACAATCACGCCATTAGCACTTATCCAATGTATTTAAAATTTCATTAAATGGCAAGAAAATATAACACTAAGCATATACTCCAAAAAAAATATTCAAATAAAAATAGAATACCCTGAAAATGACCTTAAAACATAAATCACCCGAAATTTGCAAGACCGGATCCCCAACAGATGCTAACCAAATGGGAATGAGGCTGCTTCCGGGTAACTGGATCAAAATTTTGGATCCTTTTCAATCGGACCTACCCGGGCAGAAAATGACTCGACCCAAACTTCCCTCATGTGTAATTTGAAAATTAAAATAGCACTAAGTTTTACTACATAACAAAGGTATAAGGAACATACAAACATTCCCCGACTCATAACTAAAATGCTCTGAGCCTAACCACCCAACCCAAAAAAAACCCGACAATAACACGCCCCAAAGCGAGTAGCTCGACATATACCTACCCAAGTTACCATTTGCCAGGTCCACACTATATTAACCATCACAGTGTATTTGAGAAGTTAACTCTGGTTACAGTGACAAAAACAAGACTAGTTTCTTAAAAGTAGAAGCAACTGGTCAAAGACCTACATCAGTAAAACACCGCAGTACACATCATAGCCCGGAGTTCTGAACACTGTAAGAAGTAATAGGCTTCCCCAAAAGGCATCTGCAAGGGTTTGGAAACAACATTGTTCATCAGATACTAGAATATATACTTCTTAAAAGTCCATGCGGTGCCGCTTTGGAAAAGGATTTGGCAGAAAAGTAATTAGTAGTCTCACCTTAAGTGGAAGGCCATGTAAGATTTTGCAAGAATGGTCAAATTGGACATTAACATCTCAAGTTCTTGATCTATGTTTGTCAAAAAAGATGAAGACTTGAAGAGGCAAATCACCGAGCTTCTTACAAAACAAAGGGTAATATCCTAAGCTTGCACTAAAAAATAAATTTTGAAAGAAGAAACCTCGCGTTTAGAAGGGGGAAAAACTATACACTGATAGTCTGCTCGTAATTCTCTGAAAAGAAGAATCAGCTTGAAAAGAATTATGCGCGACAAATAAGGCAGATCAATTATAGGATGGTAAAAAGGTTTGAAATTCAAAACGTCTGCATTATCAATGATCATTATCAATTGCAAGTCCTGACACGGATTGGAACAAGGCAAACTTCTTTGACTAGAGACATATAAATAAACTACTTCTACCACACATGAATCAGATAGCTACACTGGCTAATGGTAAAGTACCAACACCTAGAAGAGAATAGATCAGCATACATATGTCTGTACGGAGTATAGAAAGGCAAATCTACAAATCTAATGTTTGTCTCATTACCTCTCTTACAAGATCACTCAAAGCAGATGCCCCCAGAATGCCAACAGCTGTATATACCAAATATGACTTCTTCTCTCTCAACCGCGAACAGACACCAATGACAAACCTGTGGAAAACGCAGAAGGAAAAATCTAAGTAATTAGTACTCTGTAGTTTATCCTTGAGCATCTGTATGTAAGAGGACTGAAGGAACCATGCAAGAGAGCTATCTATTAACCAAACAAATAAATTGTATCCCTCCCTCCCCTTCCCCTCCCTTCCAAATTCTTTCATCCAAACAAGCTCCAAGTCCTTTAGCAGACATTTCCATTTCCAACAATCTACGTTAGTTTGATGATCCATGATGGGTATGTGTCCAACAAATGGGACAGGGATACTTGAGTATGAGCCCAAGAAGATGATTGGAAAGAAAAATTTCAAGGAGAAAATGACATATCAAAAGCTCCGATTGTCTTACCCTTAGTTTAAAAAAAGCATGTCTCAGGTACTGAGATCCACTACTATCATTATCCATTGTTTTTTCTTCTAGTTCTTATATTATGTCGTTCTCCTATCACTCTATCCCTAACATTTACTCTACGTGTTAAATTGTTACCCCTTAGCCCTCTTTAATATCCCAAAAAGGGTACAACTGAAGACAATTTTATTTTGAAAATGTAAAATTTGTTTCAAAAGACAGAGTGCCTCCTTGTCAAGGACTCAAGGGCATATTGCATATGGGATGGGACTTGGGAGTGCTCAATTTGGGGTTCACGGTGATGTGTATACTCTTAGTTGATAAGAATAATAAGATAGGCTATACTATGTGTTCCAATAGCGTTTTGTCTACCCTGCATCATGCACAGTAATTTAGAAGGCCAAATTTTATCAAACAGAGTATCATTCTCTTTTAGCAAATCGAAATTCAGTGGCTTCCCACTCTACGGGATGGAGAAGTTTTGAACTCCGTGCCTTCCTAGAGACTAGAGTCATGGCAAGACCTTCGTTTTAAAAGGTGCAAAGCATGCTGGTTCAAGATTCGCACGGGTTGAGTAAATCTGATTACACAGCATAACATAAAGAGCTCAAGTCAAGCATTAATGAGAAATCCAAAGAAACTAAGAAATTTCAATGGAATATCGAAATCAGTAAAAGCTCAAGAAACCCTTGATAAAAAAACAAATTTAGAAGCCGAAGCAAACCTATCAAGGTCAAAGCCAGTACGTCCAGGGACAGCTCTTGCTTTCTTATTCTTCCGCTTCTTCTTCCTTTTCTTCTTCTCCTTATTTACATCATTTGCAGTTTGGGTATTTAAATTTTGAAGTTGAACTTCTAATTCCTTTACACTTCCATCAATAATATTTCCTGAAAACTGCCCGTCTACAACCTCGCCTTCTTCAACATCCATCATATCTGCATCTTCACTATCTCCAAAGCTCACCTCTTCATCAACAACGTCCAATATACTTCCCCCTAACTCCATAATTGCACTGAAGAAAAACTAATCTCGAACCCTAAAATGCAGCATAAAACATGTGTATTCAAGCAGAATTAGAAAGATATAAACATCAAACGGATCAGTAAATTTCAGAATCACATTCAACATTGCCTAACTTTAACCCTTACCCTAACAAAGCAAACATTAACATATAATAATACAGCAAGTCTCGTTGGAGACGGGCATATCTGTCTTCAATGAAGACGGGTCGGGTTGAGAGGCAATCCGACCCGTCTTCAATGAGAATTTGTGATAATAATAATAATATCATGATGCATTTAAATCAAACATACAACAATTATAAAACCCTAATGTAATATTAATACACAGATGCACCAAATTAATTCATAAATCAGATAATCAAGCAAAAATGAGAAGTGGAGGAAGCGCCTGGTGAATTAAAAGAGGTAAAAGTGATTTAAAGAAGGAGAAGAGTAAAAATAAAGCAATTAATTAGGGTTAGAAAAAAATAGGGGAAATTAATAAACCTTGAAGAGAGAGAGAAGAGTGACACCGGCGAGAAGTTGCGGCAAAGAAAGTGTGTGTAATACTGTAATGTCAAATGTGTTGCGGCAAAGAAAGTTGCGAAAAAATGAGAGAATTTAAAACCGTTTTAAATAGACATTCATTCATCAATCATCACCCATAACGACCCAAGCCATGAAGCTACCAGCTCGGCTCGGTCAAAGTGTGATCAAAGATAAGCTTGAGTTCAGGCTTGACTCGAGAACTTAACGAGTCACGTCGAACTAATTTTGGGTGAGCTAAACGGCTAAATAACCTCACGAGAGGTTCAAACTTGTGTGGTAAGATAGTGTCTAGGTCGTATTTTATTAAAATAATTTATCATGGGTTATTGACGGCTACCAACCCCCGTTCTATCTCTTCTGAGTCATCAGAGGTGACCCGAACTTATATATCTTTGTATCACTAGTAGATGTTAATCTTTTTGTATGTATAACTTTTTAATCTTGTTATTGAAAACATCAAAAGAAAAAAAATGAAAAATGAAAAATTATATAGGCTCGAGATAAGCACGACGGCCGAAGCTCGGGTTTAAGCTCGTAAATTTGATTATGAGCTCATAGTTTTCAAGAAAGGTCAAGCTCGAGCTTGAGTTTTGCTTCATGAAAAGCAAGACCAAGCTCACGCTTGGCTCAGTTTCTAATCAGACCTAGATGGAAAATTCCATTAGATAGGCCTACAAATAGTTCATACCACCTTGTGAGGAGGAGGCGATCTAGGACATAAAGCAGACTCCTAAATATAGATTCAATGGTTTACCTTGTTGGATTAATCCATGAGAAAACCTTGACAAATGAAGCTCTAATAAGCAAGTAAGGTTAGTCGACCAACAAGCTCGGATGCTAGTCGGAATGCAAGATCAACATGCATGATCGTGTCGACTCGAACACTTTCCACCTTCCACAAGGGTAGATGACACCTATGATCATAAGAAAGGGTTTAGAACCAATGTACCAGCAATGGTTGGTGGCCTAGGAGCACAAGGATATCTTCGCTTATTCAGCAGTCGAGATGGCAGGGGTGGGCCCAACTATGATAAAGCACATATTGAACGTCATGGGTGACTACAAACCCATAAAAATATGAAAAGAAGTATTTCAGCCGACAACGAAGCGGCAATAATATAGGAAGTCGAGAAGAAGTTGCAATGTTGCATGAAGCCAGTTTTATCGAACCATGTGAGTATCCAGAGTGGCTTGTGAATGTCATCATGGTAAAGAAAGTTTTGGGGGCATGGAGAATGCGTGTTGAGTTCACTAATGTAAACAAAGCCTGCACCAAAGACTACTACCCCCTAACGAGGATTGATTAGATAGTCGATTCTACGGCATGACCTTTAATGCTCAACTTCCTAGACGCTTTCTCTGGGTTCCATCAGATGTTCCTGGCTGAGGAAGATCGCGCGAAATGTAAATTCATCATCAGCCACGTTGTGTTTACTTACAAGGCGATGCATTTCGGCCTGAAGAATGTCAGTTCCATTTACCATCTATGTTACTCTGACTCGGCTCCAAGTGTCGGACACGGGTGCGTATCCTAGTGTCCGACACAACTATTTTATGAGAAATCGTCAAGTTTTTGGTCTAAAATGAAGTGTCTGAGTGTCATACCAATGCCCAAGGATCGAGTGTCGGACACGGGTACGTAAGCTGATATGAAGTGTCTAAGTAACATAGGTTACCATAGATTGGTGGACCGGGTGTTCAAAGGGTAAAAGGGGAGGAACGTGAAGCATATGTCGATGATGCGATAGTCAAAAGCAAACGCGACGAAGACCGCTTGGAGGACTTAAGGGAAACCTTTGAGTTGCTTCGAAAGTTCAAAATGAAATTGAACAAAAAAAAAGTGCACTTTCAGAGTCAAACCTGGGATATTCTTATTTTGAATCCAAAAAGTGCACTTTCAGAGTCAAATCTCGGATATTCTTAGGATTTCTGATAACTGCGAGGGATAGACGTGGGTTGTTGATAATTGCACGAGGAATAGACGTGAACATAGAGAAAGTTCAAGCCGTAATCAACATGCCAGAGCCATCAACGATAAAAGACATCAAGGAGTTAACCGGAAAGATGACAGCCTAGTCAAGGTTCATTTCAAGGTCAGGACACAAGCTACTATCTTGGTAAAGTAGGTGTTGCTTTCAAGCCTACATTACTTTTTCATCTCCATTGATAAATTTTGTATCTGAAAATTTTAGATAAATTTGCTCTAAGAGACTCCATCCTCTGAAAACATGATAAATCTGCATGAGTGGATGGTTTCTAAAATTCAAGAATGCAGATTCAAGATTTTTCTCTTTGAGCAGAGTTTATGCTCAATTTTTGCATGCTGCTAAAGCCCTAGCGACCTTTGAAGCTCTAAAATGGGATCTGAAGGAAAAAATCCTTCACTTTACTACGAGTATTTAGTATGACTGTCTGTGGAACCTGGCTTATATCATAGACGTCTCAAGCATGAACTGGCCTCGAAAGTTATTGTCTTTGATGTCCTTAAAATTAGTTATCTCTTTCATATTATTTCCTAATGTTTTTTTCCTAGAATTTGTAACAAAGCGACTCGTAACCTAGCTGAAGAGCCATTCAACTATAAGCTACTAACATTGCCGCTTGTAAAAAAAAGACTCCTCTTGAAAGACGTCGCCTCTACAAATAGAGTACTGCATAGATGCTGCCCTAGCAGGGCATAACTGAATTATACACAAATTTTGCCATCAAATCATACACAAAACATGCTTAATACCCGGCTTCATATTAAAGTATACCGGATTACAGATGCTATACCAAATCAATAAATCATACACCAAAGCACTTAATACATAGAGTTTACATTTCACAATCATTTTATAAGATACATTCTAGTATTCTACGTATAGTGCGAACTGCAGAAAGACGGCCATATCATTCACGAGCGACAACAATGACTTGCTTACCAACATTGCGACCACGAAGCAGTCCAGCAAGAGCAGCCGACCCGCTCTCAAGTCCCTCTACTATATCCTCAACATAGGCTACCTTTCCCTCATGAATTAGCGGCAAAATGTACTCCAAAAATTTCGGATAGAGGTGATAGTAGCGGTAGACTTGTAAGCCTTCAATTCGTAGCGCCTTAAATATTCCAGATATAAGGTTGTGCACTCCTTCAGGACGTTCAAGGTTATTGTACTGTGATACCATGCCACATAATGCAATTCGGCCCAAGAATTTCATGTTTAGCAACACTGCATCAAGCATCTTACCACCTACATTGTCAAAGTAGATGTCTATGCCTTCCGGGAAGTACCTGTCCGTAACAAAATGATTGAAGATGTTGCACATGACGACAATACCCATCATCCATTACCGCCAAGACTTCCGTAAAAATATACCAAGTGTATTACCAGACTATAACAAGTCTTAAACAATGCTTAAATGGCCATATTGGAAGCAAAAGCAGTTTAGTGAGTCCTCTCTCAATGTTCTATGATCATCCATATCAAAAATAATATCGAGTATTTGGGCTCCATTGGAAATGAAAAAATAAACAACAATGCAGTAACAATTAATGGCTTGTCGAAAAATAAAACTTGATTTGTGACTACAGAAAAAAAGTTATTTCTATTTTGCTCCATCATCACATATTTCCATTAATTTCCCCCTTTCCAACCTCCGGTGTTGATACGGCATCATCCCTATATGTGACTACACTTGTTTCCAGGGTCCTACACTCCTACTGCAGAGACTTAACTGTTGTGATGCTATGTTATTTCCACACTTAATCGGCGTATCCGTGTCCGACCCGCATCTTGTGCAGTTGTGCCGACACGACAGGACAGGCGTTTGTACACCAATGTCAGACACGACACCGATACTTCACTAATGTCACCTAATTTGATTTGAATGGTGTCAAAGAAAAGTGAGATGAGAAAATGGTAAGAGGAGAATACTAGTAATATACTAATAATAATCCATAAGGACTTTTTAATGTTTTTAAAGATTGACATTTAATTAATTATTCAACTTTGTTTCATTTTTCTTCTTCAGTTTTGCTTAAAAAGTTGTTTTCATTTCCTATAATAACACATAAAAAGAGATTTCCATAATTTAGAGAGTTCATTATTGAGAAAACAAAACTAAAACTACTAATAAAATTCATGAGCCGCGTCGTATTCGTGTCTACAAATTTGGTCAGACACTTGTTTGTTTGAGTGAGTTCTCAACTTCTCGTACTGCCAGTTTTTCAAAATTTCATGTCGGACACGACAATTCTATGCCGAGTCGGAGTAACATTCGGAGTAATAGTTACCCTACGTTACATACTCACACTCCGACACTCTAACAAGACACCATGTTTTATCACGTTCATTTAACCAAGAAATTAAAAACTTCGCGCAAAACAACAATGACACCTTGCAGCTTCTGAGTCAGAGTAATATGCAAGCTACACAGTTTCCCCAGGATAAGGCATTACCTCCAAAACACGAGTAATAGTTACTGCCCCTATTCCCTCTCTTCACCACCTTTAGTTCCTATTTTCGTTAGTTTTAACCTTTTATCACCCCAGTAATAATAACACCCTTACTTTTGACGAGCCCTACAGAGTAACAGCATAGCTAATCTGAAACAAATGAAAATCACGTAGCGTCGTAGTACTGACCTTTTTAGAGCGACGTCCAGGTCTGGTTCTTCTTTGTAATTAAAAGCCTCATCAAAGCCAAGCTTGTTTTTAAGTAAGTTAACCTTCAAAGATGCATATGGAAGGTAAAGTTAAGCGCATGCTGTCATTTACGAAATCTTAAATAAACACACACTGATCTTAAGCGAGATACCTTTTCCTCACTTCCAGCACTTCCAACAACATAGCAACCAAGTGATTTTGCAAACTGCCCGACAAGCTGACCAACTGCACCAGATGCGGATGAAACAAAAACATACTCTCCTTTCTTTGGAGAACACAGCTCAAAAAACCCAGAATATGCTGTCATTCCCGGCATTCCTGTACAAAAGAAAAAGAAAAAGAAGAATATGATATACATGAGTAAAAAGAATTGCTATGTTGTTAATACCTGAAAGTTTGATATACATGAGTAAAAACATACTCTCCTTTCTCCTTTCTTTTGAGAGTTTTGACACGGAAAAGGCATACTTGTAAAGTAGTGAAGATATTATTGGGGAAATCAAAGATCAAAGGGTACTTTTGTGACAGCGGGATGCTAGAACTCACTCAAATCAGGACTTGAAAAAATGTGATAAAGACATAGCACGGCATGGAATAAGGTAATAAATTGCAGGTTTCATGACTAAATAGTTCTTAATCAAATCTGGAAAAACAGTAAACACGAGTGTCTACAAGAACAGCGGAAATGATAAGTTTAAACATGGCAAATCAAATTGATACCTCTCTTAATTATAACAGCATTGTAACATTTTTATAATGCGGAAAATATGTCTATGCTTCTTAAATGTCTAAAAAAGTCAACAACAGAACTTACCAAGAATTCCGGTATAGTATGAGAGGGGCACGTCTGTATGTTGAATTTTGAAAAAACCTTCAGTGTTTGTCGAGACACTGTACTCTTCCCAACCTGTTGTTCCCCAAACTAAGTCACCCGTCTCAAACTTCGGGTCCCTCGACTCCAAAATTCTTGCTACTCCATAACCTCTAAGAGGCTGCAAGTTCAGTCATATAACTCCATTACATATATGATAAGGTATAAGGAAATTTGGATGCAGACTGTTCCTATTGCATCCGACAAATAGACCAATCACACGACATAAACCAAGCTTACTTTAATAACCTTTCAGCAAAAAGTGAATTCTAAGCAGCTCACCTATAGTTACCCTTTGCCAACGGAGCCAAAGACTTGAATATTTTTGAGCTTCAGAACAACGATGGGAAGCAAAATGACCGATTAAATAGTTTTAGGTAGCGGTTCTAACATCGTAGAGTTCATAATTCAAATTCAAACAATTGATATTTACTCTACTGTAGTTGGAACATAGATTAATTTGATACACATAATGGTAGCTTGAACATTTGCAGTGGATTGTATCCTAACCAACACAAATTCTCATTTGCGACGCGTTACAAGCTTGTGAGGTCTCACAACCTGTTAAAATAATGTTAAAAAGGGGAGGCGTTCTGAGATGTCACAAGTCACTTCTCGACACAGGCAAATATAGCTCCCTAAACAATTGTTAATTCACTACATGGGTCATTGGGTGTACATTAGCCAAACACTACAATAATCAATAAAATACTGTTATATTGGTTCAAACCATTAAAAAACTCTAAAATGAATTCACTCATTATCATTCATCAATTCTTTTTTTTTCCAGTAATGACCACAGATATCCCCTAGGTGGCTAGGTAGCTTAATAGACCCGAACCCGGACCCTGACAACTCAGTTAATAGAGGAGAACGAAGAACCCTTTGTCCCAACTCCCTATCAATTATACTTTAATTACAAAGTAATCAAACATCATATAAACAACAGTAATTCTTGTGTCAGACGGTCTCATAGCGTAACATGGTCCACTTGTATAAAAAATACCCTTTTATCAACAACAATAAATTGGAGAAGATTGTAAGACCGTCTTACTCTAGAATTTGGGTACTAAACAATTACTCTCTCTGTTCCAATTATTTGTTTACCGATTAAAATACCCGTCACAAAGAATAACCAAACGCACAAAAATCATGAAGGCACATCATCTTAATATAGTAATATACTGTATTAAATAAAATAAAATCCAGAAAAGGAAAGAGGGTATACAGTGTTAGGAGTAAATGGAGAGAAAACACCAGAAGTATCAAACTTCTGCATGAGAAGTCTCATGTAAGGATCAACAGCTAAGTAAAGATTCTTGAGGAGCAAGATTCCATTAGAATCTTGTGGAAGCTTGAGAATAAGAGTGTTATCAGTGTTGACATACATGTCAGATTCTTCAGGAAATCCAGTGATATAGTCTTTGAACATCACCTGTTTGTTCTTCACATGTCTACTAACTTCTTCCGCCATTGTTAATTATTGAAGAAGTGATGCAATAATTTTAACTTTTGAAGTATGATTTTGTTTTGTCGTACAATACTGCAAGTCTGCAATTGTTTGTTGTCAAAGTTTGGAGAATAGTCTTCTTCTTTTTTAATTTGGCAGCATATCGACTATCTACGGTTAATTGGCCCTACTCACTTACTCTCACCGTGCATACCTCGTGTTGGGTATCTGTTGCGTTGGTGTCCACGAGTCTATAATAGTACGATATTGTCCGCTATAAGTCAAACCCTCGCAGATTTACTTTTAGGCTCCTTACCAACTACCTAGGTAGCACGGACACTTCTCCTAATCAGCCGTCCCGTGTCGGACACCGTGTCGGACTCCGTGTCGGACACACGGACACCCATAAATAAGGAATGTGAGGTTGAAAGACTAGAAGAGGTTGATTAAAAGATGAGTTTGGGTGGGAAAACTGATTAGAAGATAAGTTTGGGTGGAAAATGAGAATAAATTATAGTTAAAGGCAAGTTTAACACTCAATTATTTACATTTAATATCAAATACTAATAAAAAAATAAAATTGTATGTTATTTATAACTATAAAATATATATTTTATTAAATTTAAATGTCGTGTCCCGTGTCCTAAATTTCACGAGATGTCGTATCACGTGTCCGTGTCGTGTCCGTGTCCGTGTCCGTTTTGGTGCTACCTAGCCAACTACTATTATATTTATGAACACTTATAAAGATCTTATTTCACATTTATCCTTGCCTTCTAACACTTTTCAAATCATTCCTTAACTAGTAGAGGTTTTTTCAATTGAAAAATAATGTAGTCATATACTCATATTATGGTGGTGCTGAATCTTGGTATCACCTCATATATGATACGTCAAGTCCATTAGAATAATGAATCCTATAATAAGACATCGTGAAAAGATTAATTCTGATTTCTGAGTCTAGATTTTACCCAAAAACAGCTTTGTGAAAATTAGAGAACAGAGGAGTAAAGATAACTGCTTACTTTATTGATTTAAACGTAATAACAACTTGGTACATATATACTAGAATAAGCTTTACTCTATCTTTGACTAATCCCATAATTAAGTTAACAAGATAATGTCTTATACTAAATATAAGATGTGAAAACAATATTTACTAAATCATATCAACGATATGTATGCTATAATATCTTCGAGTATCTTCACAATCATAGCATCCATATCTTTACACTCCCACTCAAGTTGGAGCACTTGGTAAACCGAGTCCCAACTTGAACTGTAAATGATCAAACGATTCTCCTCCAAGCGCCTTGGTAAATAAATCTGCGATTTGCTCCTTGCTTCGGGTATGAAAAGTATTGATCGTATTTGTAACCAAATGTTGTCGTACAAAGTGGCAATCTATTTCTATATGTTTCGTTCGGTCATGAAAAACCGGATTTTTAGCTATATGAAGTGCTGCCTGATTGTCACAATGCAAGTGCATGGGCTTTGTATGAAAAATTCCAAACGATGCAAGTAAGGATTTTAGCCATATGAGCTCACTCGTGGTTGCTCCCATTGCCCTATACTCCGCTTCTGCGATTGATTTCGCAACCGTCACTTGCTTCTTTGCCCTCCATGATATGGGTGACTGCCCTAGTGAGACGAAATACCCACTTAAAGATCTCCTCGTGATTGGACAACTTGCATAGTCCGAATCACAATATCCTCGTAATTGATAATCTGTTTCCCTTTTGAACAAAATCCATTTGCTCAGATTTCTCTTAATGTAACGAACCACTCTTAGAGCTGCTTCCCAATGCTCTTTTCTTGGTTCGTTTACAAATTGTGATAAGATGTGAACCGCATAAACAAGATCCGGCCTTGTGATCGTTAGATATACTAGTCTTCTGACTAAGCGACGATATTTCATTGTCTTTCAAAACATATCCCTTTGCTAGTGCCAAGTTATGTCATGGTTGTATGGGTGTATACACGGTTCTTGCTCCCTGCATTCCACTTTCTTCAATAATATTCAGTGCATATTTTCTTTGGTTGAGAAATAACCCATTTGCCCCATGGGCTACCTCGATTCCCAAGAAATATTTCAATCGTCCCAAATCTTTAATTCCAAATTTTTTGTCTAAGAATTCTTTGAAACTTGCACAGGCCTTGCTATCGTTGCTAACCACAATCATATCGTCGACGTAAACTAGCACTCCAATAAAAACTCCTTCCCGATTAAGTGTAAACAAAGAATAATCCGTTAAAGACTGTACAAACCCATACCTTTTCATCGCCTCAGTCAGCTTTGCGAACCAGTTCCGGGAAGCTTGCTTTAGCCCATAAATTGATTTCATTAGCTTGCATACTTTACTTTCTCCTTTCCTTTCGAAACCTTGTGGAATTCTCATGTAGACATCTTCATCGAGATCTCCGTGTAGGAACGCATTATTCACGTCGAGTTGCTCTATCATCCACCCCTTCATCACGACAATGGCAAGCATACAACGAACACTCATCATTTTCGCCACCGGTGCATATGTCTCATGGAAATCAACTCCTTCCACTTGAGTGAACCCTTGGGCTACAAGTCTCGCTTTGTATCGCTCAATGTTTCCATTTGCTAGGTACTTGATTTTAAATACCCACTTGCACCCTATCGGTTTCTTCCCTTTCGGTAAAGTGACAATCCTCCAAGTGCTGTTTTTTTTCAAGAGCATCGATCTCTTTTCTCATGGCCTCACGCCATTTTTCACTCCTTGCAGCCTCATGATAATAATTTGGTTCCCTGTGCTCATCAATCTTTGCTAGAAAGCTCTTGTGAGATTTTGAAAAACAATTAGTATTAACATAATTGGAAATAGGATAACGCGTACCTGGCAACGAGGATGTACTTTGTGCGTGGTGAGTATTTGACTTGGGTGTAATTATCCTTGTCGACTTACAATAATAATCCTTTTTCCATGATGGTTCGAATTTTTCCCTAGCTCCTCGTCCCATCTTTTCTGTCGAAGTACCTGTTTGCGTAGCCTCGACAGTAGCAGGCTCTTCTTCATTCTCTGTATCATCTTTAGTCGAGTCCCTGTTCATGTCCTCTTCATCACCATCAGTAGAACCCCCATCACTAGCACCTGAAAGTCCTAGACCTCTAATTAGATTCCTCTAATTAGTTCATTAAATCACATTAACTTAATGATTTAGGATCTAGCTATCATGCATGCAAATATAAAAGCATAAAAGAAAAGATAAGACGAAAACATCCTTACATTGGGATTTTTCGGTTCAATATGGGCACAATAAGAACTTCTTCTTATTGTTCTTGAGCATGAAATTGATGGATGATCCTCCATAAAACAACCTCCAAAGTAGAAGGTCTCCTTCTTGTTGCACCCAAGATTAAACCCAAACTAATCACTTAGTTTTTGACTAGAAAACACAAGTGATAATATGAACTAATATTAGATTTATTAATACTCTAGTAATAGAAAAATATTAGTGTTTGAGAGTTTTAGAGAGATGAGGACTTTAGAGTGATAAACATGCAAAATAAGAATGAACTTGTGTCTAGAAATGAACAACAATTTTGTCCATATAAAGGACACATATGGTCCGGCCAAGTGAGCCTTAAAGGCCTCTTATTTTGCTTAAAATAATCTCATGCAAATTAGTTGAGTATAGAAGTGAATAGGAACATGATCATGTGTCATAAACATGACATGATCACATGTTGTAGTATGATACAAGAAACAACAACCATCATGTTATACACTACATGATTTCGGCCCCCACTAGTGTCATGTGTTCCATTTTGATTTTTGATATTTGTGCCACAAATACTTATAATCATATGCTTAATTATCTTGTATAATTAAGGGTTAATTTGATCATATAACAATTATATGACTCAAATTAATAAATAATACTCCCTCATATTCTCAATATTCCTCCCTTTTGATATTTGCACAAGGATTAAGGGTAGGAATAAAAAACAATATAGTACACTAGTGGACCTAAGTAATTGGAGAGAATGTGTTAAAATTAGTACATTAGTAGGTTTATTATATTAATATAGTACACTAGTGGGTTTATTATATTAATAAAATATAGGCCAAAAATAGAAATAGGGAAGAAAACCTGAATGGACCGAAAAGGAAATAGGGAAGAATATTGAGAATAGGAGGGAGTATACACTTAACTTTTAAGTGATATTTTATCATTATATCAATATATAATGTGTCCCACAATGCCTAGTTAGTTTATTTTACAACTCCTTGTAAATATAATTAACTAATCACCTCTACCTCAAAGTATATGCATAACCTCAACTAATTTAATGAATTAACTATTAATCACTAAATTAAATCTTATTCAATCGTATTAAAATAAGACGTAAAATTTATTCAGTCAGTTATCGTATAATTGACTAATAAACTTAAGTGGAATGAGTTCCTAACTCAATTTCCAATAAATAACTCTCGTAACTAAAACGTACATATCAAATATATGTAATGTTCTAATTAAACTGTATCGTATACAAATAATTAGTATTCTATTTGGGTCTCATCCTATAGGTGTGACCTAAAGGGATCAGTTGATTACCGCCGTCATACGACAATAACGTCAAACTCTAGCCAGCCAAGCGTTACCGATTTACGTTAATCAACTGACGTGAAGTATCAAAATATACTAATCATGCCACGTATATTCCAAATGAGATTTATTATATAAATTCACTATTGTGGATGACACTTACTCCAACAGCACCCCCATTAGCATCCCCTGCTTCTTCGTAAGTCCCATGTCCTTGTTCTGTTTCGACACTCCCTCTTACAACAGTAAGTGTCCCTTCATTTTGTTCACAATCAACGAATACTTCCTGGTCTTGGCGTAAACCGTGTATATTCGTTTGTTGTGTGTTCGCTTCAGGTTCGGAAATAAAATAGGGAAAAACGTTTTCATAAAAAATCACATCTCGGGATACAAAGACTCGCTTCTCTTTCAAATCATACACCTTCCACCCTTTTTTGCTATGTGGATACCCGATAAAAATACATCGCTTTCCCCGTTCCCCAAATTTATCTCGAGTTCTATATTTATTATGTGCATAACATAGACACCCTAGAACCTTAATATTGTCAAAAACAGGTTTTTTATGATATATAATTTCATAAGGCGTCTTTCCATCAAGTAAAGGTGTGGGTGTTCGATTAATTAGATAAGCTGCGGTCAATATACATTCTCCCCAAAAAAATAAAGGTAACCCTGCTTGGAAACGTAGTGCTCGTGCCTTTTCTAGTATGTGACGATGTTTCCTTTCAACTCTACCATTTTGTTGTGGCGTATCTACATTGCTAGTTCGAAACACAATCCCATTTTCCTCATAATAACGTTGCATAGATCCGGACAACAATTCTGTCCCATTATCGCTTTGAATTATTTTAACACAAGTCTCGAATTGGGTCTTTACCATTTGACAAAATATTTTCATGAAATCCCCTGCCTCACTTTTGTCTTTCATTAGGTACACCCAAACTCCCCGACTGTGATCATCGACAATGGTTAAAAAATAATGTGCTCGTGTTAAGCTACCTATTCGGTATGGACCCCAGATATCGCAATGAATTAAGCCAAATAAAACGTCGCACCTCTTGTCATTTATTTTAAATGGAGTTCGAGATTGTTTTGCCCGACAACATGAGTCACAAACAATATCAGAATTCCAATGTAAATTGCACCCTACTAAATTTGAAAAACGAGAAAATATACTTGTTGACGGATGCCCCAATCTCTTATGCCACAACCTGACCTCCTGTGTCACAGTCATTTTTCGCACCATCTCTGTCTCCTTCGACTTGTAATAATACACCCCTTGTCGATGCTCACCCCGTCCAATCATCATCCTCGTGGTCGGGTCCTGCATTTCACAATAGTCCGAATAAAATGTTATTACACAATTATTCTCACTTATTAGTTGTTGGACAGAAATGAGATGACAAGTAAGATTAGGCACAAATAAGACATCTTTTAAAATAAATGTTTCACTGAGTCTGACTTCTCCATGTATGCAGGCCTCAACTCTCCTTCCGTCTGGCAAACTGACCATCGAAACATTTTCAGTCCAACTATTCTCCAACAATTCCCGTCTTCCCGTCATTTGATGGGAAGCTCCACTATCTATCATCCATTCAACATCAATAATTAGTCTCATACCTTGCAAATGTTCCTTACCGTATGGGCTTGCACTTAGAATGATTCGCATCCTGTCTATTTCTTCACTCGTAAACGGCAGGTTCTGATGTGAACCATCAGTGTTCTTTGAACCTGCATTGCTCCCTACTGCATTTGCCTGATGGTTTCGGTGTCCACGTCCTTAAATGAAAGCCAATTTATTTTTGGCATCGAGTCCATTTTTGACAGCGTCTGCCCATAGATCGTAATTATTGTCGTTAAAGACAATTTGCGTAACACTTAAGTTCGGATTATCCGAAAGATGTAAATAAAGTGGTGAGGTTACAGGAATGGTCTTTGGAACTTCCATTGTTGCCTTCGGTGTGTCTTTATTAATACCAATCTCACTGGTCATGATGAAATTGGCAGATTTTGTATCTTCGTTGTGATTTTTTTTTTTGTGATTGGATCGTTGTGTTTCTCTGATACCATGTGAAAATTAGAGAACGGAGGAATAAAGATAACTGCTTACTTTATTGATTTAAACGTAATAACAACTTGGTACATATATACTAGAATAAGTTTTACTCTATCTTTGACTAATCCCATAATTAAGGTAACAAGATAATGTCTTATACTAAATATAAGATGTGAAAACAATATTTACTAAATCATATCAACGATATGTATGCTATAATATCTTCGAGTATCTTCACAATCATAGCATCCATATCTTTACAACCTTATTATTATTACCCTTTCCTCTCGTAGTCTCGTATCGTCCACAACTCCACATAATCTTTCACACCTGTCCTCCCTATAAAATGGGCTCTTCTAAAAACAAAAACTTTAGTTTCAAAAGTAACTATAGAGTTGGATATCTACAAGACTACAAGCCACACCATATATATTACATTATCGGAAAACCATTTTAACATTTTGCTTCGTGTGACACATTGTAGGGTACGCTCTTCAAACCTCCATGTTTTGGACCTTTTGGATTTATGTTGAGCCAATGACAATCCTCAAACGCACACTGTGGTCCATCATCCGACTTAACCACATTTTCTGGACTCATATAAGTAGGCCCCCATGTAGGAGTACCATCTTCATAAGAATTATGAGTCATTCTTTGTATATCAGACCCATCTATTTTAGCAATGAAGATATCTCCATAAGGTTGGAAGTGATGTGGGTTCGAGATGGGCTCAGCCGATACACCGGCATAATCCGAAGTAAACACGATATGCTTTCCGTCCGGACTAAACCATGGGTGATTGGCTCTTCCACCCGAACCACTTTGAATCACCTTACGCAGCCCAGTCCCGTTTGGATGAATCATGAATATTTCAAAGCTCCCTGAACCCGGATTATCTCTATCTGATGCAAATGCGATCCATTCACCATTAGGTGACCAGTTTGCCATTGTATCATCCCATGGACCCTTAGTTAGCCTTTCGAGACTACCTGCCTCACCCTCTTCGGCGTCCATAATGTACAAGTTCTTATAACCTGAACGACCTGATCTAAACACAACCCATTTACCATCGGGTGAAGGCGAGGGAAATGCGTTATTTTCACCTCCATATGTTAATCTCTTGTAACTTATCTCATCGTCATCCACATGGATTGAGACAATATCAACCTTAGTCCTCTCAGATGCAAATGTGGGCCCTAAACTAGTATAGATCACACCCTTACGAACTGGATTCCAAGCAGTCGTAAAAACACGTCCCTTAAAAACCATTCGTCGATTTGATCCATCAATATTCACAACATAAACATACCCGTCATCTAAATCCACATAAGCAATCTGATCACCGGTGGGAGAAAAAGATGGAAATGACCCAGCAACCCGAAACAAGGAAATCTTATTTTTCGGGTTATCAACATACTCGAGCAAAATTTGTTTTCCATTGTTACCACCCCTACATTTATGGTACCCCACCCGAGTTGAATCAGCCGATATAAACGGGTTCAAATGGTTGGCTAAAGGTGTAATAGGCCGTGTCACTTCCTTAAACTTTTTCGTTACAAGATCAAATAACTCAATATGACGGTAATCAGACCCGAGTCGCCTGGTTGCCACTACAATAAACTCGTAATTCCCTGGAGAAGTCGCGGGAGTGAACGCATGCAAACCCGGCGGAGTGACTCTTTCTACTAAAACTAACTCGGGCCTGACTCGCCCAACCCGTGGCAAACTCGCCTTGTACACACTCCACCACCCGTCTCTTGGGTCCTTCCTATGGAAATAAATCGTATAATCGTCAACCCAACACGGCCATCCCCCAAATTCAACAACCTTGACTCGACTCGACCCATCCCGAGTCAAAAAAACATAAATACCCGTCCCGAGTTCGTCCACTTCCCCACCCCACCCTTCCTCCCCATACGACGCCACCGCCGTCCAAACCCCCGAAGGCGACACCGCAGGGCTAAAATCGGCAATCCCCTTTGGGGTCAACCGCCGAGTTGACCCGGTCAATAGGTGAGTCGAGTACACAGCAGCCCAACTCGTCCGAGCGACCCCGGTGTCCTCATGAGTCGACACGTAAACGAGCCGCTCCCCCACCAAACTCGGCCGATCCTTCAACGATACACCCTCCTCCAATAGAGGCACCTGCACCAGAGCCGGAACCTGGAGCGCCGATCTCGACCCGGGCCGACTCACTGAGTCAACTCTGACCGAGTCGAAGTAAATATTTGTGGTGGCGTTTCTTTGCGTTACGTAAACGACGTCGATAGAAGGTTGTGGGGGAATTGGACGGTTGAGGAGAGAGAAAAGAGGGGATGAGTTAGCGACGAAATGTCCGTTAAAGTTGAGTGAGATACCATCGGTGATCTTGACCTCATCGTAACGCTTTGATATGAAGGGTGGAGGTTGAGTTGGTTGAATTGGTACGGTGTAGACGTCAAAATTGTAAGTCAGCTTACCAAGCGTAGCGAAAACAATGGAAGTTTTTATGGACGATGTCGATGATGCTAAAGCGGAATTGGTTAAATTAGTTATGGTCAAGATTATTAGTAATCGAACAAACAAATGAAGGTAAGTGTGAAGTATCATTGTTACTGGTATCATCAATGTTTAGTTTTAGTGAATATTACTAGTGTTATATTATGTCAGTCCTTTGATTGTTGTCATTTAGTTTGATTGTTCTGGTGGTTCGTAGTGTTTTGGTGGGACTTTTTTCAGGATTATTACGATAAGGTTTGTTTCCGGGTTTATCCGCGAATTGGTTGATATTTTTGTGGTGACGTAAAGAGTGACATTAAATTTAATTTTTCTGACTGGAAATATCGTCCATAAATCATCTGTTTATCACTTGATGATATACGAATTATGCGAAATTGCGAATTATGCGAAATCATCGTCCATAAAAGAATTTGGAAGTGCGAAATTGCGAATTATGCTGGGTCGGACCAAACGTGTGTTCCTACTTAGGTAGTTCACAAATTCTTGTTTGCGACGGGTACCACTTCCCCTCACAAATGACCCATTTAAGGGAAAAGGGGAAGCACATGGGGGGTGCCCCACATGTTCCCTCTACCCATTTTGTTAGAGGAAAAACCCGTCGCAAGGTCCGACCCGTCACAAGGGAGACCTACTGTACGTAGTTATGTGAATGAGAGAACAAAGACAATAATTTTTGAGTGAGGAATAGCCATCTTTTCACTCCATCCTATTTTCTATGTTCTTTACATTTGTTTTAGACAAATATTTAGTGATATGATGATGTGTGGATGTAAATGAAACTAAGAGAAATAATGTGGGATCCTAAATAAAATAAAAAAACCTACGGTTACACTCTGTGTATAGAATCTTCTATACACCGCGAGTAACATCATGGCACGTGGCGATGGTGGGAACATGCGATAGAATCTTTTTCAACTTCATTTTGTTATATATTGGGTGCCAAATTTTAAATCTCAAATTTGAATCTTAAAGTTTTCAAAAATTATTATGTATTATTTTCTCAAATTTGGTACATATTGTAGGTATTTTTATCAATTGATACAATATTATTGAAAATTGATTGAAATTATTATAAACTACCCTAAAAAATCTGGCGTAAACTCTTAATAATCACTTGGGTGCAACTATAACTTTAATCATTTAATTGATGATGAATAAAGAACCCATAATTATTAACAGATTTTTATATAAATATTAGTCAATACAAAAGAAATAAATCAAGCATAGTGAATACAAGCAAACTACAGGCTACCACTACGTCTACAATCATTCCAATAATACATAGAAAAATAATTAAATAAACAATCAAATGAATTACTTGTACATGAATACTAGCAAACTAATCAATGGACCTTGTTCGTCAAAGGTGAACATTTTACATACTATATCAATGGCAAGATATAATATATCGGTTTTTCTAACGTGTGCCCTAAGGGCACACATTAAGAGTCCAAATAAAGAAAGAATCAAAGGATATTTGATTAAATATGGTAAAAATGAATTAATACTTACATTTTTCATGTTAAATTCCTTTGATTCTTTCTTTATTTGGATTCTTAATGTGTGCTCTTAGGGCACACGTTAGAAAAACCGATATTATAATATTATTATTAACTATGATACCAAAATTAACAAATCTGTTAAAATTTGATCACATCTTTCTTATATTTCCTTTCCATAATAAATATTTTTACCTCTAAACCTTTTCAAAATCCTCCCCAACTAATAATAGATTCCTCCACATGTCAAATTTTCATTGGTGCTGTATAGAAGACTTTATACACCGAGTGTAACCGTAGTATTTTCCCTAAATAAATTATCATAACCAGAAATGATAGACAAACAAGAAAAGTGGAAGATCTTAGAGAATACGAGGGAGTAGCTTTTATATTTCCGGCAATATTGTACTTTGTATATCTATAGTTGAATTTTTAATTCTTCAAAATATTTCAAACTTAAGGGACATTTTGTTTGGTTCACTTGTTTACAGTTTAATTGAGATTTTTTTTTACAGTTAGTCTTATTGAAGACGGGTATATCCGTATTTAATGTAGACGGGTCGGGTCCCCTCTCACAAGGACGCAAGTGGGGGAGCACGTGAGGAACTAAATGGATTCCCAATTGCCTCCTTGTGAGAGGGGATCTGACCCGTCTTCATTCAAGACGTATATATCCCGTCTTCAATGAGAATTTGTGTTTTAAGTATTCCCTTTCTTGTATTCATTTGCAAATCTTTTTTATTTAAGTATAGAGAATTTTAATCAATGATAAACAAAAGATCGAGACGAAGAGAATAATACCCTTGTACTTAATCTTGGAACTAGGCCAAAAATCAATCGAACCTTAAACCCACTCACAAGTCACAACTCACAAGTACATCAACCTTTTAGCGTATTAGGCTAGCTACTCGTCAAATTAGGTCGGATTTGAATTAGAGGAGCTTGTTAGGAAATATTGTGATATATGTCGAGATATCGATATATCAATATTGATATTATATGTCATACCCTATTTCCGTTAATAGGAGATTCTAGGTTTATATTTTCGCCTACTATATATATATGACATCCTCTTGTATGTTTAGTTTACGAACGAACTATCAATAATACAATTTTCTTTATATGAAACTATTTGCTCTCAAACTAGTTTAGATCCCATGCAATTGCATGATTTATTAAGAAGGAAATATATAAATGAGAAACAAAAAGTAAAGCCTAATATTACTTTCTTTTTTTAATGTTAATCGTTCAAATATGTTATTAGTTGTATATATAAGATGAAAATATAGAATAGAGTACATTCAACACTTTTTAAATCTTATAAGTTATAATCCATTGATTCTTTAATAAAAGAATTAGAGTTTCAAGATCAAAACACTAACTTAAAGAAAATACTTGCGAATGTTTTTATATTTCTCTATTTTTAAAACTTTTTTTTTTGAATTTGTAACACATAATTTACTTATTATTACTTTCATTATCAACAAAGCTTATTTAGTTTTCATATATAGTTTTATTTATATAGGTGTCATGTGTCAAATTATTTTTAAAAAAAAACTAAGGCTGTAATGGCCACTACTACTATTTAATTTTTTTTTTTTAAAAGCTCATAAAATCACTGTTAGTCTTTTATGTTTATTATCATATTGTATAACTCCAATTCTTATATGTTCCCTTAATAAATGGAGAAATTTATAAGAGGCATTAATATATTTTTGTTTCCTTATTAAGTAAAAGTGGATTTTGGAGGGAAAATTGTGAATAGACTTATTATTTTAGTTATAGGGGGATTCTAATAGAGTTTCGCTATTTCGTCAACTCGAATTTAATTACTCTTTTCACCAAACTAAATAGCCCTAATAAGTGAGGTATTAGAAGAACATACTACTTACACAATTGACAATTGACAATTGACAATTGACTAAGCATAAGCAAATTGTAGGCTAATCATTAGACAATAAAGTCAAACAAAAACGGAGTAGCAAATGGAGTTGAAATGGTGCATCATGTGGCACATGGAGAGATGGCGGAGGCAATATAACCGGGACAATAACACACTCGATCATATGTGTAATGTGTGATACCGTACAACGTACCATTTGCTTTTCGAATACTTCATCGGATCATGCGCCACTAATTCTGCACTCTCTAATTATCTAACTACTTATTGCTTTTATACTTCCCTATATCGGCTATATGATCGTGCTCTTGTCCTTTCATTTCTTCTCATGTACGTCGAAACCATGGAACATGATTCCGGGGAATAGTTAAGAGTTAATTAAAGTAAATGTAAACTATTAACTAAGACGCATCAAGTACATAATATAGAATATATGAAAGAGGTTATGAGCAACTAGCAAAACCAAATGGAGCAAAGCGTGAGGAAATACTTTATAACCTTCAGAGCTTGAGTACGTATTATCCATAGCATCACGTTGGTATGCAAAGCTCCTATCCTTCTTGGATTCGAGGAATCGACTATGATTTTAAACCCAAATTAGAGGATTCAAGGATAGTATTACGAGCTGCCATTATTAGATCTCAGAATCTAGTAAAAATGTTGCTTAGATGCTAAACACTATATTTTTCATTAACTTCTTGAACCGAGATTCTAATGACACGTACGGTGCGTAAACAAGTTTTTGTAGCCGTTTTAAAAACCAGATTATATAATATTAGTTGTTTTATTTGCCAAAACAAAATCAAATTCCCATCAATTTCAAAAACACATAAATTAGACAATTTATATGAATTGTTTAAAGTCATTGTTTGATTGACATATAGGAATACATTGATGCAAGAGATTCCAATTACCTAGTGGATGGGTAGCCAAATTCCTCTATATTGAAGGAATTATTGAAGGAATTAGCAATGCTTTGGAAAAATCAAATTAAGGGATTTTGGGAAACACCTTAGGTAAAACAATCACACAATTCAAGAAACTAATCCCTATTTACATTAATCTTGCATCACTCAATGAAAAATGACATCGTACATCAATCTTGAAAACATAAATGAATAAAATGAACTGACTTGATCTTAACACAATGTACCTTAGCAATCAAGTAATCGTCTTGTCATCAATTATCATCGTCCATGTTACCTAAAACAAGCATTTTCAATCAAATTGGTTTTCTTTAGTACTTTATTCGCTTAATTATTTAATCTTAATCACATTCTTTATAAAACTGTGATTAAATTAATCCTTACTAAGCAAGATTAGTTGACTTATAATCACTATAAAACCTTCAAGAATTAGTCTAAGTTTTTGAAGTAAACATGACTAATAACTACCTTACTTTTCAAAACAACATTTGTGTAATTCTCTCACTTTTATTGCTCTTTTTCACAAAGCAAAATGCAGCTAAAAGTGTAGTATCCTTTGGGGCAAAATCGGATGGGCGAACCGACTCAACGCAGGCCTTTCAGAAGGCCTGGTCATGGGCCTGCAGCTCGTCCAGGCCCATGACAATTACGGTCCCACGTGGGAAGTTTGTAGTCCGGCCCACTCGTTTTACCGGTCCATGTAGGAATCGAGTCACGATATCTATTAAGGGCACGATTTTGCCCCCACCCGACTTTCGGGTGTTGGCTCAGGCAGGTGAATGGCTAATGTTCTACAAGGTAAATGGGCTTACGGTAAGTGGTGGCACAATTGATGGCAAGGGTAAAGCATTTTGGTCATGTCGGCAACATAATTCATACTGTTACAACGGAGCACAACAGGTATGACTTTACCAACTAAACTAGTTGATATCTGCATGATTAATATTATTGTAATAATGAATATATGATTGAGAATCTAGGTTGATTGATTCATAAAAAGCTCGATTACTCTTACAAAATCTTACTTCGTATAAGACGATTATATTATGAGACGACGAACTCAGTTAGTTGGATAGTTAAATGAGTAATTAGAGATACTTCCAAGAAAATCAAGGTGATGAATGATGGTCGCACAAAGGATTAAAGATTGTGAAAATTTTAATAGACAAAGACCATTAACGTATTATTCGACTAGTAAATTTAATTAAATCAAGTGCTTGGTAAACAATGTGATGTGCCTCCAACATTTTGTAACGAGTAGATTGCAAATAGAAAGCTAATGATGTTGGCCTAAGTTATATATATAGCTTCGGGAAATACGTCACCAATTTTGCGACACGGATTGAACTAAAACTTGGATTATTTTGGAAGATTCGTTAAATGTTATTTGTAGATTATTTTTGTTAAACTTTCTTTCAGAATCATAATAAAGTATACTAATTCGACCATTTTGACTATATAATAAAGCATGAGTAAATAGTTATTTTAAGGCGGGTTAATTAGTGATTTAGATTTTACGTTATACTTATGCAAACCCGTCTTATACAATTTACATACTCGGAAAAGCAAAACTATTATTATTCTAATTTAAAAATGCTATATGCATGGGCAGTCAATATCAATAATGTGGTGCACGGACGTAGAAATGAAGGGAATAACGCTAATTAATAGCCAAAGGGTGCACATGAGCGTTGTCAACAGCAAAAACGTTGCCCTCAAGTCTCTAACAATAAGGGCACCCAGTGAAAGTCCTAACACTGATGGCATTCACCTTTCGAAATCGTCCGGTATTACGATATATGATTCCGTTATAAAGACCGGTGACGACTGCATCTCCATTGGAGATGGAACCCGGAGTGCCTGGATTCAACGTATTCATTGCGGCCCCGGCCATGGTATTAGGTATATATGCTCGCTCTCAGCTTCTTTCCAAATAATGTTAGTTACGTAATTCTATATATGGTTTTTAATTACAACACTTGATACTTAAAGTTAAAGTTGTAATATGTAAATATTATATCTTGACGATTTCCAAAAAAAAAATTAAAGTTAAAAGTAATGGACAAATAAATTTGTTTGGTTTAGGCTCTTTAGCATGTGTGATTTTATTTTATACGGAGTAAAACTTTTTATTGAATAAGTCGTTTTCGATCTTCATGTTGTAGAAATTGAGAATTCAAGTGAACCTTCATTTTATAAAAAAAATTTAATTCACTTTGCAAGTGTCACTTTGGTTAAGTTCAAGGTAACATTTACTTTCATACCAGGTGTATCATATCATCGTATACCCTACCCAATATAAAATATTAGAAACAATAAACCATAATCTCAGGAGAACACAAGCTGAGGCTTCTTATTTAGCTAAGATGTACGATAATTTTGTATAGCTTGTTTGGTGAACCTTATTAATTCTTAGAATTAAGGGGGGAGAGTTTCATATAGATCGATAATAGTTGTATTATTGATTCGTTCGTCCTTTGAACATACAAGAGGATGTAATTGTTGAGGTCTCTTCTTATATGTGTGTGAGGGGCATCCATCCCACATCAGTAGAATAATAGTGAAGGGACTAGCTTATAAGTAAGTGGGCTACTCCTCCTATTACCAATTGGTTTTAGGATGGAACCTCACTTGCTTGTGAACCGGTCTCATGCACCTAATTCTATAAGCCCGCTGCGGAGGACTCAACAAATGGTATCAGAGCCGACGGTTCGGCTTGGGACTGCAAAGTGCGATGTGGTGACGGAGCTCGAGATGACGCAGAGTAACGTCGTGGTTGCGGAGTAGCACCACAGCTGGGCTCTCACCCTTGGTTGACCAGAGATGCGGAGTAGCATCATGCGGAGTAGCCTGGTCGGTCCGGTGCGGGATTGCATCGGGTGCGGAGTAGCGCCAAGTGAGGGGGAGTTTCGGCACACACACATGTGAAAGGGGGAGATTGTTGAGGTCTCTTCTTATATGTGTGTGAGGGGCATCCATCCCACATCAGTAGAATAATAGTGAAGGGACTAGCTTATAAGTAAGTGGGCTACTCCTCCTATTACCAATTGGTTTTAGGATGGAACCTCACTTGCTTGTGAACCGGTCTCATGCACCTAATTCTATAAGCCCGCTGCGGAGGACTCAACAGTAATATATATAGTGACGGAAATATAAACCTAGAATCTCCTATTAGCGGAAATAGGATATGACATAATATCATTAATGATATGTCAATATCTCAACATATATCTCAATATTCCCTAACATATATTATTGCGATATCGGTATATTGTAATATACCGATATTATTCCATAACATCCCCCCTCAAACCCATGGTAATTTTTCGAAATTTCCATGGGTTTGGAAAATAAGAAAAGAAGAAAATAAACTCAATTATTTTATTCAACCTTCAATCTTCGGTCTTCGATCATTTTCTTGCGTGACAACTCGCCAGTCGATTTGATTGCGTGATAACTCGCCAGTCGATTTAATTGCGTGATTACTCGCCAGTAATGAAACAAATTCGTCGGACGAAAACTCCTTTTTGGAACCCGACAAATTCATCGATCAATAATTATCAAGAACAATATTCAATTCGAACTTGACAAATTTAATTAACGGGAAAATATCTGTCAATTCAAACAATGGAGAATACCAACCTATTCGTTCTCCAATGTACACAAACATGTCAAAGAGTTTGATCAATCATTAGATCAAACTCTTCTCACAACACACTTGCACAAAAACCAAGTTGCACAAGCATCAAGATAAGGAAATAGAGAATTGAGCATCACAATGCCACAATGATAACACGACCAACGAAATTGTTTTGATTTTTTTTTTTTTTTTTTTTAAATAATGAGTTATAAATTATCGATGATGGAATCCCGCCGGCAGACATTTTACATCATAAGTCCACCGGCAGGCAGCGGAATATCTTGTATTTAGGCCTCAAGAGCTTGAGGCTCTGATACCATATTGGAAATCGAGAGGGGAGAATTCATATAGATCGATAATAGTTGTATTATTGATGCGTTCCTCATAACTATTACAAAAGCATAATATATATAGTACCTTAATCCAACCTATGATAATCTAATAATGGCAATGCAATTATATTATTCCATACTAACCTATATTATTGTGATATCGGTATATTGTAATATACCGATATTATTCCCTAACATCCCCCCTCAAACCCTTTCCGCAAGGTTATTACATATATAGGAAGAAATTCGAACAAATGACTTCCTATCGAAACCACTAAACAAAAGTTCGGGTTCTTACAGCTATATTATATTGTACTTCAATTATTCGAGTCCTTGTAGTAGTGGTATTTACTTGATCCTTTTATCTTATTGCAGCATAGGTAGCTTAGGCAACTATGAACAAGAACAGGGAGTAAGAAATATAACAGTGACGAACGTAGTTTTCTTCAAGACGCAAAACGGGGTTCGAATCAAGTCATGGGAAAAACCAAGCAATGGTTTCGTACGGAGTGTTACATTTCGCAATTTGGTGATGAAGGAGGTCTATAATCCCATTATTATTGATCAAAAGTATTGTCCTAATAACCAATGCCCTCATGATAATAAGGTAATTATTTTACGAATTAAACACTATGATCAAGCTTTTAGATATCCACTTTAGACCGTCGTAACCATAGGACGGACAACCATTTTCGTGTTGTGTCGTATATGATAGAATAACACCATTTTCGTGTTGTGTCGTATGTTGTAAGTTTAAGACAATTTGTGCAAAACTAGCTTTATGGAATAGTAGCTTTTAAATTGCATGTTTAGGTTATTGCAGGGGCGTCTAAGACCATGTGCAGCCACATATGCGTGAACCAGACATTTGATTTTGGCACTGAATTAATTACAAGCTTTATAAATGAAACTCAACTTAGAAGTATATTACACTTGTGTATTTAAATTTAGTTCTTATTTTTTTGTGGTGCACGAGGCCTCCATTTGTTTTAAAACGCCCCTGCCCGGTCAGGTAGGCCCTTATTTTTAGGTTTTCACTAATGAAATTATTATGGTGTTGTAGAATTCAGGGGTGAAGATAAATAATGTGAAGTACAGAAATATAAAAGGAACATCAGCATCAAAAGTGGCATTATCATTTGAGTGTAGTCCAAGTAATCCATGTCAAGGTTTGAAAGTACAAGATATTAATTTGACATTTAAGCAAAGTCCTGCATCAGCTTATTGCAGCCACGCCCATGGTACTCATCACGGCACTGTTATTCCCCAAAGTTGTTTTTAATCAAAATTCATTTATTTTATACGTCAATTCGATCGACAATGGTAGTTTTGTTTACGCGCTGTCTAAATTCGGTCGTTAATTTTGTTTCGAACACTATCAAAGTCATTAAAACGGCTTTTATTATAAGGTAGTGTTTGACAAAAGAAAAACATTGGGTTTAGATAGTAACACTTAAAATTAGACCATTGTTGTATTGTTGTGTAGTTTTTATGTAAAAAAAAAGTCCTTTAGATGATGGACAAGTATGGGACTTTTATGTTATTTGTGTTAAAAGTCCCAAATGATTGTATAAGCATTTAAGAAAATTGAATGAAAAAAAATTCATAAGAAATTATTGTAAGAGATGTATGGAAAAGTATTACTCATATTAGTGTCGAATTGTGTACCGGTATTGATGTATATGAAGTATGAACTACAAGTCTACAACATATAGTTGCGGCAGTCCATTTCTTCATACTCCATCTGATTCAAACCAAATGTTATACAGAGTATTCATTTTTAAGAATTAAACTTCAAAAAGTTATTGAACCATAATATCCCAAAAAGTATAAAACATTGAAAGACGAAGCTTATATCTATAAATTTGTTATTAACAAATCTTTCAAAAAAAAAGCCACGTATATATGAAAATATTAAAATGATCAAAATTGCACTTCAAAAACCACCCAAAAACAAGAATTTTATTTGTTGTTTACTATTTTAAACAATCAGATACAAAGTTTAATTTTAAAGCGGGATCCGTTGATAATAGTGTACCAAAAGGCAATGGTGTAAAGGAGTTCGATCAAACTAACTTTAATTTTTAACCACTGCTTGGGGTAATTTACTAAATTTACTATGTATCTTATAAGAATGTGTTGTCTTAAATTAGAATTTGTATAATAATGTGGAGTGTATAATTTAGATTTAGATTTAAGCACCCCCACAAGTAATGTTGTAGAGTGTTTATAGTTTCAGGTTATGCCTTCTAGACTTCGAATCTATCACTCTCAGGTGTCTTATCTAGTATACGTGATTTGCAAGCTATCACGTATACTCAGCGGTTTACCCGGCTCGCATAAGAGGCATCAGAGGTAATGATTGTGCATCAACAAAGAAATAAGTTGGAAGAAATCTAGAAATCTAGAAATCTAGAAATAAGTTGTAATTTCGATACAATAGTTAGTTAATACTCCGTACGAAGTATAATAAGTCGATGAATTAGAAAACCGTTACTCATTTTGAAAGAACTTGCATCTCATTTCCACAATCCCATCCATGGAAATTCGTAAGATTTTCGATAACGGCTTGCAAGTAATGGCTTGCAAGTTGCAACACATTTTCGATAACAAGGATTTACCCAACGGCTTGAATGCTTGATCGACTTGCAAGTTGCTACACATTTTGAGTCACTATCAATTAGCAAGTCTTGCTTAAAATAGGTCAAATACTAATAACTAATAAGCGGTGGTAATAAAGAATTTTTTTTCGTAATTTCTACGCAATAAATAGGATGATTTAGTATGTATTTGACCCGTCTTATGATGAAAAACGTCTGAAATGAGAATTTGTGTTGAGTCGCACATTTAACCCATAATTGAGCTTCCAAACCACATTAATTATAGAGTTTTTTTATTAAAAAAAAAATGGAAATGATGTTAAAAATTGTCATTTTGATCACAATTTGTAGTACTTTCTGTTTTTGCATTCATATTTAAATTTTGAGAATAAAGTTATTATAGGTACGTCATTAAGAAAGACACATTTACAATTGTCTATTAGACAAACGCAAAAGAAAGAGTTATTTGTAGGTACGGTGTGGTGGCCAGCACATTTCAACCATTTAGAATTTACATTTTCACTTATTAGTTTGTGATAAATAGGACCTTATAAGTCACATATAAAGGTTACTTATCTGGTGTTGTATAGATATGATGTAAAATCAGACCCATTAAAGTATATGCGGAAGCGAAACGAACAATATGTTTTTGTATTTTTTTGTTTTAGTAACCAAACAGTAGCAACTTAACAATGAAACAACTGGAAATGAAGGGATATTTAGTCCGTAGTTCTACCTCGAACCCGGAGCTAATAACGAAGAGATTGGAGCCCAATCCTCAATCGCCAATTCGAAGTACAATCTCGAATTTTGTACACAAACTGATCGGGAACGATCAAAAGCTTGCAACAAATTTTGTTTATTTCAAACTTCAAAATTCATATTCTGTGATGTCCAATACAACAAAAACTACTCGCCTTATATAGGCTGGATTAGAGGACTCCTAGGTTACACTTATTATCTTTTAAAAGATCTTATTCTTGCTAAATAAGATAACAAATTTTTGAAAGGAAAGAATACTAATAACATAATAAAATAGCAGCAACAAATAATCCCGAGATCTTCTTGTTTGATTAGGTGAGGATCTTATTAAGGTAATTAATCAAATATCGTATCATTTTGTCTTGGATGCAATCTTGACTTGTTCATGCTCCATATTCAACATTTTATTTGATCCAATCACGAAACCCTCAAGCTCAGTCGCATCATTTGCTTCATTCGCATATAAGGCGGACAACTTATCTTAAAACGAGCATATCTCATTCGTTACTTGGTCGAATTAAGCGTAAGACCACATGTTGGAAAGCTAAGACCACGTACTTTCACCTCCAACTGATTTTAGATCAACATGATGAATATACTTCGAGATGTTAAGCTTTAAAGACAGTCATACGAATCTGCAACTTCAAGATTGTTTTAAAAACTTATGCTTAATGTATAATCATGTTTTTCTTGCATCATATAGATATGTAATCTTTTAGAAAACATATCATTATTCGGGTTTCCTTCTCACTTTATTATGGTCATTTAATTTATTTAGTTTTACTTTTGGCACAAACAAATTATTTGTGATTCTTGTAATCTTGTTATTAGATAGAAGGTACTCCGTAAACAAATGAAAAGACACTTAAAAAATGAAATAGATAAATAAATGACCAAGATTGAGGGAATATTTAGTTATACTATGAAGTAATGATATTTGATTACATGTAAATAATAGTCCCTCCATTCAACTCCACACTACATATATACCATTTTCATCCATTTAACTCCACACTACACATTTCCTTAAAAAGAAAACACAAATGATCAATCTATCCTTATGACAACAACTTATTTACAAAAAATGTCATCATAGGTCCACTCTAATTCTTTCTCAAAAATCACCCTAATCATATTTTGGGCCAATTATAATACCCATAACCCAACCCCTAAATTTAATTACTCCCTCCAAAAAATCCAACCCAATCAACTACCCATTAATTCCCTCCAAAACATCCAACCCAATTCATAAAATTCATCTACAAAATCCAACCCAATTCATAAATTTCATCCACAAAACACAATCGTCTCCTCTCAACCTCTTCATTATCTCATTTATTGTTCAACCCTAACCCTAAATTCACTCTCTCTCTCTCTCTCTCTATCCCTCACACCGCCTCCATTCTCTCTTCATTCTCTCTCTATCCCTCACACCGTCTCCTCTCAACCTCTTCATTATCCCCTTTATTTGTTTACCTTATCATTTCCTCTTAAGATCTCGCCTTCTATTACTTCTTTATAATGGCTCCTCCATATGCAAATTGTGGTCAGGAGTGTCTTCAGTGTGTTCTTGATTGGTATGCACTTGGATCATCGGAATCGGAAGGGGAAGAGTCAGACTCAATCTCTTTCAATCGTAATAGAGTTGTGCCTGACTCACTTTCCCCGTCGGATTTAGGCAGTCAGGTGGGTGAAACTGAGGCCCAAGAGGTGTGTTCTTCCTATGTGCCCAACACTCCTGGGTTTAATGACATCGGGTCTGATTTTGGGGATTCTGAGTCAGAAGATCTGGTTTCTGAGCCTAAAGATGTGGTTCATGATCCGGTACATCATGATTTTGAGCCTAAAACTATTAATCCTGAGCCTACACATGTCGATTCTGACCTTGAATCTCCATGCACAAAGAAGTTTAACGCGTATGTGAAGAGATTCATGGATAATAAATCGTCTAAATAGTTGGTATAACCCTTAAACTTGTCTTTTTATTGATTTTTTTTCTGTCGCTTTATCTAAATTGATTGAACAGTTTTGCTGATGTGATTATGTTGCTGTTATTGTTGTTGTTGTTGTTGTTGTTGTTGGGAATGATTCTATTTAGATTGATTAATTGATTATGGTGTTTTATTTGCTGCTGTTGATTAATTGCTGTTGATTAATTGTTGTTGATTAATTGTTGTTGTTGTTGGGAATGATTCTGTCAGGGTTATTATTGCTGCTGTTGATCTTATTTTTTCTGCTGTTGATGTTATTTTTGCTGCTAAATTCTCTTTTATGGTTTGTACCATATTGCCAGGGTTATTATTGATGTTGTTGATGTTATTTTTTCTGATTGTGATGTTATTTATGCTGCTGTTGATGTTTTTTTGTTGTTTTTGATGGGAATGGTTATGTCAGGGTTATTAATGCTGCTATTGATCTTATTTTTCCTGCTGTTGATGTTATTTTTGCTGCTAAATTCTCTTTGATGGTTTGTACCATATTGCCAGGGTTATTATTGATGTTGTTGATGTTATTTTTTCTAATTCTGATGTTATTTATGCTGCTGTTGATGTTTTTTTGTTGTTTTTGATGGGAATGGTTATGTCAGGGTTATTAATGCTGCTATTGATCTTATTTTTCCTGCTGTTGATGTTATTTTTGCTGCTAAATTCTCTTTGATGGTTTGTACCATATTGCCAGGGTTATTATTGATGTTGTTGATGTTATTTTTTCTAATTCTGATGTTATTTATGCTGCTGTTGATGTTTTTTTTGCTGCTGTTGATGGGAATGGTTATGTCAGGGTTATTAATGCTGCTATTGATCTTATTTTTCCTGCTGTTGATGTTATTTTTGCTGCTAAATTCTCTTAGATGGTTTGTACCATATTGCCAGGGTTATTATTGATGATGTTTATGTTATTTTTTCTGAATGTGATGTTATTTATGCTGCTGTTGATGTTTTTTTTGCTGCTGTTGATGTTATTTTGGATGCTATTTCTGATTTTGAGGTTCTTTTGATTAATAATGCCAGGGTTATTACTTCTGATTATGATGTTCTTTTTAATGCTATAATTCTTCTTTTGGCTGCTACGGAGTATTTCTGATGGTGAGGTGCTTTTGATTAATAGTGACAGGGTTATTACTTCTGATGTTGATGTTCTTTATGCTGCTGTTGATGTTATTTTTGCTGTTGTTGTTGTTGCTGTTTTGTATGTACCTCAGTGAAGGTCCAATTTGGACTGAGAGGTGGCTCACTGATGATAAATCCTTAATGGTTTGAGAGTCATTACAATTTCAGACATTAACATTGATTAAGTGGCCATTTAGAAAAGGTAGTAAGGCCACCACATGTTGTACCAAACTATGGATGTGTATGCTATGTCATTTTATTTCATGAACTAAGCATGGTCTACCATACTTGGTGTGTGTGTCGGAGGCTTTGTTACCTTACAGAACTCAATGATGAGGCCATCTTTAAAAGGTATCAAAGCCACCACATGGTCTACCAGGTTATGGGTGTGTGTGCTAAGTCATTTTATTTTATGAACTCATCATGGTCTACCATACTTGGTGTGTGTGTGTAGGAGGCCTTGTTACCTTACAGAACTCAATGATGAGGCCACATTGGCCTGAGAGTTTATGTAAGAATTTGGGTATTGTGTCTACATCAGTGATGTTCCATGTTTGGACTGAGATGTGGCTCAGTGATGATAATCCCTAACTGGTTTGAGAGCCTCTTGCATTTTCAACATGTTTAATGTGGAGTTGAGTGCAGGGTGTATAAATTTAGTAAGGCCATTATAAATAAGTGTTTTGGCCACCACATGGTTTGCCAAATAATTGGTGTGTGTGTTCAGTCATTTGTATTCATATACTGAGCATGGTCTACCAAATTACTTGGTATGTGTGTAGGAGGCCTTAGTACTGTACACAACTCAATGATGAGGCCAATTAGGTCTGAGAGTTGATGTAACACTGAATTGCATACCATTTAATCATCACATACATTGACACTAAAATGTGAACAAATTTGCAAAACATTACCGTGCATAACATTTCATTAACCAGCTGGTACATTGCATTGATGATAATATGATTACAACTTAAACATTATCGTACTTCATAAAATGTTTATACTGTAATCACTTCATAAAATGTTGATACTTAAACATTGTATCCTAATTGAGATATTAGCTCCTCTAAACCTTGTGTTTGGCCTATCTCCTGCAAATAATCAATGCACTCCCTAACTAGATCTTCATTTACCATCATATTTCTTGGTAACATGCCAATAGCTTCAAGATGACCTTTGCCCATATGAGGGATTGAAAAATTATTATGACCCTTTGCCTTCATAATCTCCACCATGACTGATTGTAATGTTAAGAAAATATTGTTGAGTTTTGATGGCGTGTAATCAACAAAAGCTTGCATTCACTACAAAAAAGTATTTCGTTAGCGACGGAATATTTGCGACGGACACAAATTCCGTAGCAAAAAAACTTTTGCGACGGATCCTGCGACGGAATTGCGACGGATATTCCGTAGCAGAGTTTCCAGCCATGGCGCCTAAAATATTAACAAGGCGGGAACCTCTGCGACGGAAGTTCCGTCGCAAATTTTAATATTGCGACGGACTGTGCGACGGAAGTTCCGTCGCAGATTCAAATATTTGACTGAAATATCACAACTGGCAAAGCCAGGTGGCATTTTTTTCTGCGACGGAAATTCTCTTTCTGCGACGGAAAATCCGTCGCAAGTATTATTTAATAATAAAATTTGCGACGGACTTGCGACGGAAATTCCGTCGCAAGCTTTTTTTGATATAACCAGCAGCGAAGTCTTTCCCCGTATATCATTATACATAAATCAATTAAAAATCCGTCAACTCTACCCAAGACCCCACCGGCGCCACCCTAATCGAAGACCACCGGAGCCACCACAAACACCACCGGAACCACCACCTACACCACCGGAGCCTTCAATTGGTACGCCTCTCTTTCTCTCTCTCTCCCTCTTCTTAATTTGATTTTTCAGATCTACCACCCCCTCCCCTTGCCTGCCGCCGCCACCCCCTCCCTGCTGCCGCCCCCACCCCACTGCCACCCTCCCTCCTTTGAATTGTTGTAATTATTAATATAGATAATTATTATTACTCCCTCCGTCCCGGTCATTTGTCTACCTTTACTTTTGTCACAATTATTAAGGAAATGTTGTTCATATATGATAGACTTAGTACCCGTTCAAGAATTACGCATTAGGTGTAATTCTTGAATAGTCCCCGTTTTGGGACTGTCTTTGAATCTTTAATGCCATTTAGGGGGTAAATACTAATCATTTTTTTAATTGTTATTTGACGATTAAGTTTGGTTGACAGTTCCTTTAATGTTCTCTGAATACATATGGAGAGTGACAAGTCATTCAACATTGTGTATTTGGAGAACTGTAGGGAATTGCTGCCGAATTTTCGTTTCATAACAATTAATTAAATGATTAGTATTTACTAATGGTATGAAAGATTCAAAGATGGGTTTAGGTTGGAGAGATAAGGACCCCATGAACTCGAATATTATTTTTTTTTTGCAGGTGGAAGATGTTGTTGTTGTTGTTGTTGTTGTTGTTGTTGTTGTTGTTGGAGGTTGGAGGTTGGAGGTTGGAGGTTGTTTGTTGTTTGTTGTTTGTTTGTGTAATAGGATGTGTATTAGTAGTTATTGTTGCTATTAGTAAACTTTTAGTTCTTGTTGTTATTGTTTTGAATATTTATTTAAGTCGATAATAATAATTATAAACGTGTATGTAGATTTGAAATGAAAAGAGTACAACGGGCATGGATGTATGAAAGATTGGATTGTAATAAAAACTTAAGGCAGGAGTTTGTAATGGGCGTGAATGAATTCATTAATTATGTTAAGAATCAAGAAGATTACGGTAGATGTAAGGAAATTAGGTGCCCATGTGTAAAGTGTAGAAATCGCAAATTTTTAGTCGAACAAGAAGTACGAAAACACCTAGGGCTTTGGGGCTTTTGCGATGACTATTATGATTGGGTGTGCCATGGTGAAAATGTTCCCGTTGAGGAGAGGTCTGACAATCCCTATAGGGATATGGTGGAGGATGCGTTGCGCGACAACATTAATGAAATTATAATGGAAAATGTTGACGCCGAAGTGGTTGATGAATCTCCAAATCCTAATCTACTAGCCTTTTTCAAAATGTTGGAACATGCCAATAAACCGGTGTATGAGGGGAGTCGTATCTCTCTATTGCAGTCAGCTTCCCGGTTGGTAACTTTGAAATGTGAATACAATTTACCCCACAAATGTGTAGATGGTATCGCGTCATTTATAGGGGACATTATTCCTGAAAATCATGTTTTGACGCGTAACTTCTATGAAACCAAAAATATTCTTAAAGCTCTTAAAATCCCTTATGAAAAGATAGATGCGTGTGAAATAGGATGTATGTTGTTTTGGGATGATGATAGTCTTCTCGATAAGTGTAGAAAATGTGGTAGATATCGATATAAAAAACAAAAGAATGCAAATCGCAAAAGGGTTGGGAAAAATATTTTAACTTATTTCCCAATAGGACCGCGTTTGCAACGACTTTATGCCACAACACTAATTGCGGCAGAGATGCGGTGGCATCATGAAAATCCACGTGTCAGCGGGATAATGTCTCATCCAAGTGTCAGCGGGATAATGTCTCATCCAAGTGACGGTGAGGCTTTGAAACATTTTGATCGCATTCATCATTCTTTTGAAAATGATCCTCGAAATGTTCGACTTGGTCTTTGTACCGATGGTTTTGCACCTTTCGGTCAATACGGAAAGTCGTACTCCTGCTGGCCGGTAATGCTCACTCCATACAATTTACCACCCTGGCTATGTATGAAAAGACAGTTTATGTTTCTATCATTACTTATACCCGGTACGAACAGTCCCAAAAAATTTCTTGACGTTTATTTACAACCGTTAATTCGCGAGTTGAAGCAGTTGTGGGAGACAGGGTTGTACACATACGACGTCTCTAGAAAGCAGAACTTTGATCTTAGAGCCGTACTATTATGGACTATCAATGACTTTCCTGCTTACGGCATGGTATCGGGTTGGTCAACTGCTGGTGAACATGCGTGTCCATATTGTATGGAGAAGGAGACTAAGTCGTTTTGGCTTTATAAAAGTAAAAAATGGAGTTGGTTTGATTGTCATAGACAGTTTTTACAACCTGATCATGTTTTCCGCAAAGATAAAGTTAATTTTCAAAAAGGACGAGTTGAGAGTTGAGAAAGATTTTGCTGCTACGAGATTAACGGGTGAAGAAGTGTGGGATTGTGTGAAGCATTTTCCCAAAGTTGTGGATGCAAGTAAAGCTGAATTGGGCTCGTTAAAAGTTTCTCGAGTTGGGTGGTGGAAACAAAGCATTTTTTGGGAACTTCCTTATTGGAGAACACTATTAATTCGTCATAACCTTGATGTAATGCATATCGAGAAAAACGTTTTCGAGCAACTGATTCACACGGTGATGAATGTGAAAAACAAGACAAAGTTTACCCCACAAGCACAAGAGGACATGTTGACCGGTTGTTCTAAACAGCGAAAAATGGATTCATTCATTTTGAATAAAGAACAAAAGAAGGTGTTGTGTGATTGGATATCCAATTTGAGATTTCCGGACGGTTATGCTTCAGATCTGAGTAGATGTGTTGATAAACACGAGTTGAAACTACATGGATTGAAAAGTCATGATTGTCACGTGTTTATGGAGCGTTTACTTCCAGGGGCTTTAAGGCACCTTCTTCCGAAGAATGAGTGGAATGCTATAACTGAGCTTAGCCAATTTTTCAGAGATTTGTGTACTTCATCGATACAAGTTGAAAAAATAACTACTCTCGAGAACAACATTGCCGAAATCATTTGCAAGTTAGAGAAGATATTTCCACCATCTTTTTTTTAACTCAATGGAGCATTTACCAATTCATTTGTCGTATAACCTGAAAATGGGTGGTCCAGTGCAATATAGGTGGATGTATCCTTTTGAGAGGTAATTAATTCCACAATTATCCAATTTTAACTTTAATTATTTCAGTCTATCTTATCCAAGTTTTTTATAGGTTCTTAAATCATTTGAAAAAAAAGATTGGAAATAAAGCGCGTGTTGAAGGTTCTATATGCAACACGTATTTGCTTGAAGAAATTGCCAATTTCTGTTCCTTTTATTTTGAAGAGAACGTGGACACAAAAGCCAAGTATCTCGACGTACGCTCGAAAGAGCCTACGTATTCTACTTTACCCGAGATTTTTCAAGATCACGGGGGAATTTGTTCTGGAAAGTGTCGTGAAAGATTTTTAGAAGACAACGAATATGAGCGTGCACACTTATATGTTTTATCTAACTGTGATTTAGAAAAATTGAAGCATAACGAAGTGTAAGTAAAAAAATCGTCCTTTGAAACTTTAATTATTAATAATTAATTATAACAACATGTAAAAACTATTACTTAATTCGACATTTTTTATAATGAATATATAGGATGTTTGAAAATTATATCAAAACAGAATATCCCCAATTTCTCACAGCCGAGGATATTTTGGAACAAATTTGACACAAGATTTCCCCAATGGTTTAGAGGACAAGTAAGTACATACTACATACTAACACCAGATTACTCTTTTTTTTCAATTTTTTTTTAATACCTGAAGGTATTATAATATGTTAATAATTTAACAATGATAGGTAAACAACTTAAAAGATCCAGTTCTCATAGCCTTAGCACAAGGTCCTTCGAAAAGGGTGCGAACATGGAAACGTTATTTCATTAACGGATACAAATTTCGCACTTTCAAAGATGGGTTAGATTTGGAAAAATCGACACTTAATAATGGAGTATGTGTAAGTTCGACTGAGGGAGCTGACTACTATGGAACACTCAACGAAGTTGTTGAATTGTCGTACACAGGCGAAAAAAGCACATATAATGTTATTTTATTCAAATGTGATTGGATAGATAATTCTGAAAAAGGAATGCAAATACATAAGGATTATAAACTTGTGGATGTTAATCGAAGCAGAAAATTTCCGAAATATGATCCATTTGTGTTGGCTTATCAAGTTGAACAAGTTTATTATACTTCATATCCAAATATCAAAAGAGATAAAGATAAGTGGTCAGCAGTATTCAAAACTAAAGCCAGATCGCATGTTGATGCACCTATTGTCGAATCTGCGTTTCAAGAAGATGTTATTAGTAGTGAGACACTACTATCAATAATTGAAGTGGCAGATGATAATGAAATTATAGAGGAGGAGGAAGAAGAAGCTCAAGTAGAGGACAATAATGAGGAGAAGGTAGAAGAGGAGGAGAAGGAGGATGAGCAGAAGCGGAAGGAAGACGGAGCAGAAGATAAAGAGGAAGATAAAGAGGAAGATAAAGAGGAAGAAGAAGATTTTATAGACTCCCTTTTTAAATACAACATTTCCGAAAACCAATATTTAAGTAGTGATGATGAATAAGATTATTTCTAATTCTTATATTAGTTGAAACTACTTTTTCTATATGTGTGGTCGTTTGTAAAACAATTTATAGTTTTTATTATTTATTAATACCAATATATAGTTTCTTGTCATTTAATTGTACATACATGTTTGTTAATTCATGACAACTTTGAATAGTTTAGTTTTTCTCTATATGGCGGGAGGACGAAGAAGAGGTAGTACTAGTAATGTAGGAAACAGAGGGCAGGAGGATGAGAATGAACGAGTGAATGACAGGAACGTGCCACCGCCACTGGTGGAGACTACTACTCGCAGAGTCCGCCTCGATCCGGATGAGGAAACAGGTGTATGGTAAGACTAGTTCACTTTTACTTTAACTGTTTAATCATAATTATGATTATTCAAAAATCATAATATTTATATATAATGTATGTATTTAACTATGATTATTAATTTCAGGTTCAGTGACGCAGATGTGGTTAAACTGATCTCGGAGACCATAATCTGCGGGTACAAGGAGCATGCGCCATGTTGGAAAGAGGCGTCAAATAATTTGCGGTCGTCTTGGTGGAACTGGTTTGAGGTATAATTATTTAAAATATTATAATTATATCTATTTAAATTTGTTTTTCTCAATTTATCTTTGTTATTGATTTTTTATTTTTTTATTTATTCACTTAATATTTTCCTAACTTTATGCTTTTAATCATGACAGCAAAAGGTTTCTTTCGATCCTCGCCATACAGATATGGTAAGGAAATCTTGGGAAGACGCCATGAAGACCCGTTTACGTCATATGATCTACCGAGCCTCGCAGAAAGACGAGGAGCACAGGCCGAGTTGGATTCCTTTGGACTTGTTTAGAAAGCTTAAGAAGAGGCCTGTCGAAGATCCTGGTTTCGTTGTGAGATCTCAATCTGGCGCGGCTAATCGTAGATCGGGATGTGAAGAGAAGGGAAAGGCGTTGCCTACTCACATTATGGGTAGAAAAAACACCTTGAGAATCATGGACGAAATGGTAAATCTAAATCTTCTTTCATTTTTTATTTATTTATCTAATTATAATTTAATACTTATATATATGTTATACTAACAAGTATTTAAATTGTAGGTCGATAAATCTTCAACTGGTATCCCAAATGCGGTGCAAGTCTTAGAGAAGACAAAGAAGCACCCGTTCCGTGGATGGTTATCAAAAAAACCAGCTCAACTCTATGTAAGTTATGCATTTTTTTGTTAAGTGATTTATGTTTAATTTGTCATTTATATATTTAATTACATTAACTACTTAATTTAAATGACAATTACTAATTCTGAACTTGTTTGTGATGCAGAATAAGATCATATCAAAGAAGTCTGAGCTTCAAACTCAAGGAGTCGAAAACATCGACGATAATGAGATCTATTATGAGGAGACTGGATTTGACGAGAAAGGAAGATGCTACGGATTGGGACCAGCGGCGAAGCATTTGTTTGACCATCATAGGCACCCTGTTGCTACCTCAAACCCGACTCAGGGCACCCCAAGTTTCGCTACTAAGCTGTCAAAGGAGAATGCTGCACTTAGACAAGAGCGCGACGAGCAGGCTAAAAGGATTGCAGCTATAGAAGAGTACTTGAGTCAGGTTGCAAGAAATTCTACTCAAAACTGCAGAACTGGAGGTCCTAACCAGGGTCGAGACGACTTTGATGATGATAGGGGCGATAATGCTAGGTCCAACCCATTCACCCCTTTCCCTCCTTTCCCTCCAATCACTCCACTGACTTGAGTGATTAGTTAACTATTTGGTACTTTGAACCTTTTATTTGTAAGACTTTAATTACTTTCATGATATAAAATCAAAACTTTGTTTGGTTTTGTGTTAAATTAGTAACTTTGTTGGACGCGTAACTGCTGGAAAACTTCTGTAATTTGCAGGTTTTTTGTCGTTTTAACGCGTATAAGGGGATGCAGGAAACAGGCGGATGCTGGAAAATACAGGCTTTATTGCGACGGAAATTCCGTCGCAAACATTGACTGACTTACAGCCAAGTCAAACACAAAGTCAATAATTGCGACGGAAAGTCAAACTGTTGCGACGGAATTTCCGTCGCAAACGTTGATTTTATGTTTGACTTGTCAAACATTCAGTCAACTTTTGCGACGGAATGTTAACACTTTGCGACGGAAATTCCGTCGCAACAGTTGACTTTCTGTTTGACCCCAATTCAAGTCAGTCAACTTTTGCGACGGCGACTCCGTCGCAAAGGCTTGACTATCCGTCGCAAATCTCTGCGACGGAATAATCCGTCGCAATTACTACTGTTTGCGACGAAAATAAGCGACGGACACTATCCGTCGCAAATCCGTCGCAAATCAGTCTTTAGCGACGGAAATTCCCTATCTAGCGACGGAATAATCCGTCGCAACTCGAACTTTATTTTGTAGTGTTAGTTATCGTTACCGAGTCTTCTTCGAATCTCGATGATGAGCGGTTATAGTTCCGTCTGAGATATTTTTTATTTAGTTGCGAGAGTATTGTAATTTTATTATTAATTGTATTATTTGGACTTTGTTTTGCATGAAATTGTTAGTTTTTAATTTTTATTTTTAATTTTTATTAAGTTTTATATATTAGACTTTGTTATTGCTAGAATATTTATGGCTAGAATATTGTAATTTCATAAGTTTAAGAAAACTTAATCATCCTAAAATCATGGAATATGAAAAGAATATGAAAATATGCTTATAACATTATAAAATTATGGAATTTGTAAATATGTAAATAATTATGGAATTTGTAATATGTAAATAATTTAAATTAGAGGTGTTAAGATTGATGAAAGAGAGTAAATAAATCAGAAGTATTAAGAGTGAGGAGAGAGAGTAATTAATTCTTTTGCTTTAGATGTGAGACCCGTTGTTCCTTAATATATGCAGCCAATCAGAAACACCGAAATGTTTCTGCTTTAGTATATAGTAGATACTTTAAATTGAAAAAAAAATCAAACTATGAACAAGTTGTCAAGTTATATTAATTTATTATTCATACTATGTTTTTTTTAGTTGATAAGAGTCTACAATCAATACAGTTTGTGAAATAAGTTAATAATTATTGTCTAATACTCAAGTTCTCTACTCCGGGATATTACAAACTTTTCTCTGGCGTATTTCATACTGTGTTTTGCAAAGTAATGTTGTTTACACAAAATATACTATAAGTTTTAAGTTAATTGGCTAAATGATACGAAATATTGTTCGAAGTTTAAATTTTAGTTAACAGTTATTGAAATTTTATATCAATATTTATGCATTAAATCGAATATTTTCTATATAAGTTTAATCCAAATCCGTGCAATTTTGCACGGGGATAAAACTAATATTTTAGTGAAGTATAACTACTCTAAGCAAATCAAATACCAAAGATTTTAGAGAAATATTGTATTCAAACATTCACTTTATACCTCATTTCCTTTCTATCATTCCCTATCGCGACTTTTTACTCCTATATTGGTATTCAAACAGGGCCTAATATTTTGTCTTAGTTCCTTGTCCGTTTCTTATACATACTTTTTAGCCCTAACGTAACAAATTATTGTGCACGTCATTTATATTTGCTCTCTCCCTCCGAAATAAAATTTACAAAAAAATAGAAAAATGTTATAAATATTCGAGACGAATGGAGTAGATATATGAATAAAATTTACTGTACATGTTGTGAAAAAAGCACGTGTAATATACTGGAAAGCTGATAAGAGCATTCAATTTAAAAATTAAAAGGTTGAAACTTACCTCTGAAACATTTCAACACAGACGGATTGATAATCATGCCTAACAATGATAAATGACATTGACTTATTATAAATAACTAGTTTAATTTCCCGTGAAAAATCACGGACTTTTCCAATTCTTTATTAATAGATGTTAAAAAGAAATTTACTACGTTTGTAGTGGTTTGATATTCACAATTTTCTTTAGTGGTTTTTACTATTGCATCCTCTTTCTATTATTTTCATTTAACTTTTATTTTGTAGCCGAATAATACCGTTTTATTCGTCTAAATGATATTTTTCTTTGTTTACAACTTTAAATGATTATATTATAAAAATATTAAGCAGTATTAACCTTAGTTATATACTTATATTTTGTATGTTTGAAAATTATAATGATACTTCAGATTTAAAATATTTTTCACTCATTTTCTCTTCAACGATGCAGCATTGAATAAAATAAGAACAATCTAAATGGGATGGTAATAGATAAAAACATCACAATATAAATGCAACATTCTCACTTAAAAAAAATCAAAATGATAAGATATTCCACTATTTGGTATAAGTAAAAAAAATGATAAAATTACCTTTTTCTAATCGACTTCATGAAAAATATGAGAAAAGCTTTACTTACACTAAACTTGCTTTGTTAATACATATGTATTATGTTGTTAGTGTCAATCGTAACAAATTCACTACACATTATCAAATAATAAATACATTAAAAACTTCGCAAAACATTGTATCAACATTAAAAATATGAGACTAAAAAGTTAAAGTTACAATAATTTGATCACTTTATCAACATGAAACTATGTCAAGAACTAAGAATACGATACAAGTGCTTGTTAGATTCTTCTCTTTTCTTCTAATTTTTCTCTTTTCTCTTCAATTTTCTTCGCTCATTTGATTATAACCCATTATAAAGGAAAGATAGGAAAAGATTTTCAAAATCGAACAAATGAATATATATATATAGGTAAAGAAAATAACTTCTCCGTCATTTTTGTAGGAATGTGATAGATTTCTTATCAATTAATCTTATTTATAGGTAAAATTTGTTGAATTGGTTTTATAACAGCAGGATATGAAAAGTTTATTATTAAAGTGGGACAATTATGACTATGAAATAGAGTAAGGTTTGGGAGAAGATGATTTAAAACTTAACTATTATATTGATTAATACTTTGCCTTTTTGTATCCCATTTTAAATTCTTTTTTTATAAATGATTTAAGATGCTGAATTTGAGATCATGAAGTGGAGTAATGTTTTAGTAGATGAACATATATTAGTATATTAGATGGACATTTAAATTTTTGTATAAAGCTACAATTTTTTAAAATAATGATGATGACGTGACATACTCTAAAAATATAGAAAAGGTGAATCGTGAAAGGTAAATGCTTAGTCTAGCCTTTTTTATATTTTATATAATATAAATTTTCCAATTTTTTTTGGTTTTTAAAAAAAATTATTTCAATAAAACCTTAAAATAATTTAGGATTTCAATAAACCTTAAAAATTAACCATAAATATTGCGTATATAAGAAATTTATAAAACACCATTACTTAATTTCTTAATATATTGTAATAACTAATAATTACATGTACAAAATTTTATGAAAGGTAAGTATAGAGGGCTAATAATTACATGTACACCATTACTTATGATAGGAATGTGTACATTATATTTCAGCTGATGGAGGGGAAACTTTTTGTAGTGTTTACATGTTGAACTTATGGTGGTCATAAACTAAGGAAACGGTTGTAGTTATGGAAGTGAGTAAAAGCGTGGAAATGGAGGGCTAAGACTTAAGAGTATGGTAAGATAGTGTTTAGTGTTTATTACTCATAAATTTTTGCCGAGAAAATGAAAAGACTATTGCCCTCTATAGTTTATTTGTATTTATTTTATTTTATTATTATAAATCTTATTATAGATAGGTTTGAGTAAATTCCATCTTGCAAAGATTGTGCCACGTGTCGCTCTATTAAGTACTCAACTTGCCTTTTTATATTATTGTAAGATGATTCAAAAACGTTTCACTAATCATACGAATTTATTTATGGTTGTAGAATATTACGAACTAATTCATTTGAAATTTCTAGTTTTAATGAGAATAAAATTTTACATTTTTTTCATTCTTACGATCCGTAAAATATTCATTACCAATATATTATAAATAAATATAAGACGAATAAATGTATTGATAATAATATAATTTGGAAAAACAAATATGTGCGTAAGAAAGAGGCGATATACCTTCCCCTGGAAATGTAGGAGGTGAGCTGACAACATAAGAAAGTGACCGAGACCACAGGAAGTCGAACAAACTAAAATGGACGCATAAAAAACATGATTAATAGGATTGTCAGATTAATTGAATAATTGAATAATTAAAATTGAATATAACTCTGGTATTTTAGCGAAAACTTACGCATAAGTTGTTATATGATATAAAATCGCATGTCAGAATAATTGAATAACTATACAAGTTTAGCGAAAATCACTCTAAAATTAGGATAAAATTTATAAAAATAATGTGTAAATATAAGGTATAGAGAATTTATAATTAACCTTGGTTGAGAGTAGAATAAGACCAATTGGTCGTGGCTAACTGTTATTGTCATTCATCGTTCATCCCACCATCCATTCATCTAGTAACATTTTACATGTAAAAAACACAACTACAAACACCACTACTACAAATTAGCACTTGGGCCACGACAAAATTCGTGGGGCAAGTGCTAAATTTCTGTGTCTAAAGTATTTTTCCATGGGAATAACTTTCGTGGCGCAAGTGGTCGTGGCTAACTGTTAACCACAGGAAAAATAGTAACGTGGCAAAAATTAAATTTTAAGCTACGGAATCTCCCGTTGCTAAAAATTTATTCTCGTGCCACAAAAAATTATATATAAATAAAAAATAAAATGTACAATCGCTTGATTTTTTGATTTTCTAGTTAACATTCACCTGAGCACGCTTAACAATGCAGTTCTTATATTTACCTCCCGAAATTGAACGCTAACTTTATTAATTTAATTAGCACTTTAAATATTTTTAAACTGAAATTTCTTTTACAAAAATTATACAGAGTATGTATTATAACTTAAAGATAAAAGTATTAAATGATTTACATATACTTTTGCGGAATAAGACATTAAATTTATCAATGAACTTAAGTTTTTGAAATTGTTCTCTCAACTAATGATTTTGAGTCATTTTTCAACGGAGTGAACAAAACTGTTTTCTCAAAAAGTTAAATTAATCGTGTTCTCCTTTTTTTCTCTTTAATTTAGCACATTCTTCTTTTAATTTTTTCTTTTACCCATCTTTTCATATTTTTTATACGCAACATCTGTTTTATAATCGTCGTATTTGCAGCGAGAAAACGTGTCCACTTTCTCTCAAATAGACAACTTTTAATTATCAGTTTAGGTCCAAATGCCATAGCAATCTTTTATAGTGGTTTCGCCATTAATGTATATACTTTTAAATAATTTTATATCTATCATAATATTTTTTGAATTTCACAATAGTTAGGTAATTAAAAATTATACAACCCTTTATAGAATAGGAAGATTACACATTGTTAGACGGTCAACTTTTATCAAAAAAATTGTTCATTTAATGTTAATAAATGATTTATATTTTTTCTCTAATGAAACCGTCTCAAAGTGTGAAACTGTTTCACACAATAATTATTGTTTATACGGATATTATATGACCCAAAGCAACAAATTATGAATAGGAAATTTTTGTGTGTATTATATGTTGTTGTTCGTAGAGGAAATTAAAGCTTAACTACCAAAGTGGTTGATGCATCTATAACAGTTGGGCTGCTCCTCAAGCCTTCGAGTGCCGATCTTTGCTGCTTTCAGCAGTTATCCGCTCCGCACTTGGCTACCCAGTGTTTACTACTCTCTAAGCAAGTAGACTTTCGTTGGGTTTCACTGGACGAGTACGAGCAGGGTTGGGTCTTCAAGAACAAAGTTTGCTCAACTTACTAAGTCTATTGCCTAAAATTAAGCTCATATACTAGTTAACAATTATACGACACATTATTCACAAACTTGTATTTTACAGCGGAATGCAAAGTATGGTTTAAAGATAATTAAGCAGAATCTTGCAAACGTTGATGAATTGAGTAAGTTATTTGATGGTAAAGCTGCTCATAGTGTGGGTGGTTGTTTTTCTCCTACAATGGGTAAGGGACCATCATACTTGACTTCACATATGGATGAAGCTCGTGAAGGTTCCGGAGATAGTGAGGATGATTATAATAGTGGAGGATATACTATGTCGGGTGACGAGAGTAAATCTCCACCACGTTCAGCTACCCGAAAAGTTATGTGAATTTCTCTCGCAAAAGAAAAAGTAAGGATACTATGAATTCAATTGAACATAAGCGGAGGCAATCTAGTTTTGATAGTGTTATGCAACTACTTTCGGGGTCTGGTATTGGGTCATCAAATAAGACGACAAAGGCTCAAATGATTAACACTGAATTAACAAGATTGGAAGTGGCTGAAAAAAAGGATGATGGGTACTTTGTTTCGGCTATGAGGTACCTTAGTGATGAAAAACATGCCGATATTTTCCTAGCCCTTCAAAATGACAATAAAAAATGGATCTATATGAAAGGGATGGAAGCTGATCTCAGCAATAATGTGCTAAAAATTTCAAGTTTCGATAGTTGTTTTTTCAAATTTGTGTGTTTGCACGTTTATTTTTCAGTATTTGTATTTCGATGCTTGAACTTTAATTGTATGTTGAGATTATAATTTTGATGTTTTACCTTTAGTTTGATGATGGAGTTGTAATTTTAATGTTTGGACTTTATTTGTGGTGTAGATGAATGATAACATTAGACGTGCATCTATGATTATTGCATTAGAAGAATTACGCAGATCCCTTCAACCAAGTGAGCTGGTATCGGAGGCTCGGAGCCATTAGTTAGGCGATCCATAAGAGAAAGAGGGGGAAGGTGGTGCTGAATACATACATAGATTGTTGAATGAAAATGATACATCTTGTTTTGAGCAACTCCGACTTGATAGAGTTATGTTTGCACAACTTGTTGAAATGATAGTTCAAAGGAAACTACTAGTAGGTGGTAGATTTATAAAAGTAGACGAACAAGTTGGAATTTGTTTATACACTAAAGAATCATCTTATCATGATGTTGGGGATAGATTCAAGCATTCTAAATCCACGATATGCAAGTATTTTAGAAAGGTGTTGGATGCTTTGATGATACTGTCATATGATATCATTAGACCGCATCGTGATTTACTAGAGGTGCCTCAAGAGGTAGAAAATAACTCACTTTATTGGTCATTTTCCAAGGTAATACATTATGTATAAATTTATTTTCTCTAACCAAATATTTTCTCAATATTTATTTAGTATTTCTATTTTTCATGATGTTGTTGGCTCCTTAGATGGAATACATATAAAGGCGTGGTTAGAGATGAGAATGGTGTGCCATTTAGAGGTCGCAGTCGTACTAAAACTTAAAATGTATTGGCTTGTTGCTTCTTTGATAGAATATACACATTTATCAATGTGGGGTGGGAAGGAAGTGCTCATGACATAATTGTATGGCGAGATTCTTTGACGAATTCAAAATATTATTTTCCTCACCCTCCAGGAAGGTAGATATGAATGATACGCTATTATTTTGTAACGATTATCCCATATTTCTGTCTACATTTTAGATCCAACATCGTTTTCTATGCCAATTTTCCGTCCATTTTGTGTATGCATCGACCCGTTTTTGTTATACACTAAGTTTTCAGGTATTAGGACGGAATTTGGATGACATATATCCGGAAATGGGGAAAATGAAGCAAGCCTTGAAGAAATAGAGAATATGAGCTGGAAAGTCGTCTCAGCCGGCCAACTGGCCGCCTTCCTACCAACCGGCTGACCGGCCTCCAATTCCCAACCGGCTCCATGCCCCTATCTTCACAAGCGACATCAGAAGTCAAACGAGACTCCCAGCCAATCGGTCGGCGCCCGGTCAACCGGCTGGGTATCACTCAGCTTAAATTTCAAGAATTTTTTGGATAAAATCGACTTGGTCTCGGCGCCGGTCACCGACCGGACCGACCTACCTCATGATATTTTGCCTCCTTGCTTTGATAGACGTCTTTACATCCGGTCCATAGATATATAGCCGCCCGGTCAACCAGATGGCGGGCTAACTTCTGACGGGCTATATCTCTCTCCTATCGGGCTTTATGAAATTATAAATAGATGTGTTTTTGAAACTTGTAGAGACACATTAGCACAAAAACTTAGAAAATAGATCTCTACTTAGTCTTACTCCTTTCATTAGTAACTCTAATCTTTCCTTTATCAAGTTTTAATCTTTATTAATTAATAATAATTAGTATTGAATTGCTAGTATTATTGGGTTATAATCAAGAGAGTGAAAAAATTCTTAATTCCTCCATTCAATCTAAGTTTACACCTTTATTGTTTGTTGGTATCATTTTCCCCTCTTTACCGTGTTCTAATCCTATTTCGCTTTCATAGTTATCTTAATTAGTTGAATAGTTGTTCGAATACCATGTCTTCTTCCTTGTTTGTTTGGTTCATCAATATGTTTGCTTTTATTACCATTAACATGAGTGAGTAGACTCCATTCTAGGGTCTAGGAGGATCTTAGGTAGACTAGAGGGAGTGATAATGGGTTGTTGATGTTGGGATTTGAGTGATTAACTTATATTCTTGTTCATGCATGATAAGTGTTTGATGAATTGTTTGAATGAAAGTTTGAATCTTTTCATTATCTTTTATACTACTCTTGAATCAAAAGTTAAAGGATAGTGTTTGGTTATCATGTTCATGATGAATTTGTTTTGATGATTGTGGAAACCCATATTGACTCTTGCATCTCCCGCTCCTTACCTAAGTGAACTCGAACACCCTAGATTTCCTTTAATCTTGGTAAAACCTCATTTCTAATCTTTGTTTAGTTATCATTTGCTTTCTGTTAGTTTAATTAATCATCTCAACTCATTTGTTTAGGCTAAACTAAACTAAAACTTCGCTAAGTGAAATCTCACCATCTTTGTGGTCTGACACTCTTGATACTATCATTTAGAGTTAATTTGTTTGATAAGGTTGTGACGACTTTTAAAACCTCATCAATGAAGTACTTTCCTTGATTTTTTTTCTGACCTTTTTCCCTCCTTATATAAAGTAATGTTCATATAATTTTGTAGGTAAATATTATCTGGCGGACTCCGGATATCCGAATACACTCGGGTATATATATATATATATATATATAGATAGGTTCTTATGAGTCCACCCATTTTTGTGAGTCCATGAGTCCTCATCCTAGCCATTGGATGAGGGAGATGGATGGATGAGATTGTAGAGACAAAAACACACTTAACACTAATCAATTACTTATGCACTAATTAATTAACTTTCTCTCTCTAGCCTTTAGTTAATCACTTTTGAGTACTTTTGAATTTCTGAGATTTGTGAGTGTCACTTCAGCCCATTTTTGTGTAACTTCAAACTAAAGTGTGATTTCGACTATATAAATTTGAATTTATGAAACTTCAAGACAAGTTTATGTCATTTTAGACTTTTTATGAGTGTAACTTCAGTCATTATGAGTGTAACTTCAACCGTTATTTATGAAACTTCAAACTAAAATGTGATTTCGACTATATAAATTTGAATTTATGAAACTTCAAGACAAATTTATGTCATTTTAGACTTTTTATGAGTGTAACTTCAGTCATTATGAGTGTAACTTCAACCGTTATTTATGAAACTTCAAACTAAAATTTGATTTCGACTATATAAATTTGAATTTATGAAACTTCAAGACAACTTTATGTAATTTTAGACTTTTTATGAGTGTAACTTCAGTCATTATGAGTGTAACTTCAACCGTTATTTATGAAACTTTAAACTAAAATGTGATTTCGACTATATAAATTTGAATTTATGAAACTTCAAGACAAGTTTATATAACTTTAGCGTTTTTAGGAGTATATCTTTAGTCATTACGAGTGTAATTTCAACCATTATTTTTGTAACTTCAAACTAAAATTTAATTTCGACTACATAAATTTGAATTTATGAAATTTCAAGACAAGTTTATGTAATTTTAACCTTTTTATGAGTGTAATTTCAGTTACTACGAGTGTAACTTCAACCATTATTTGTATAACTTCAAGCTAAAATGTGATTTCGACTATATGAATTTGAATTTATGTAATTTGAAGACAATTTTATGTGATTTTAGCCTTTCTAATTGTAACTTCAACCATTATTTGTGTAACTTCAAGCCTTATATGTGTAACTTTAACCCAAAATACAATTAATTTTTAGCATTTTTATGAGTGTAACATTTTACTTTATTAGTGAAACTTCAATTATTATTTGTGTAACTTTAGTCTTTTCTAGTGTGACTTCAGTCCAAACTAGTCAAATTTCAGTCCAAATCTCTGTAACTTCAGTCCAAACCTACGTAACTTCAGTCCAAACCTATGTAACTTCAGTCCAAGCCTATGTAACTTCAGTTATATAACTTTAGTCTAAAATAGTGGAACTTTAGATCAGAAATATAAACACCATAAAAAAAATAAAAAAACGATATCTAAAATAAAAAAATAAAAACATAACAAATTCAAAAAAAAAACATAAAACATATAAAATAATGTGTAACTTCAACAAAAAAAACTGTGTAACTTCAGTCATTATATGGGTAATTTCAGTCATTATATGGGTAACTTCAGTCATTATATGGGAAACTTCAGATACTAAAAGTGTAACTTCAGTCATTATATAACTTTAAGGTCATTTTGTGTTACTTTAATAAATAATAACTTTAAGGTCATTTTGTGTTACTTTAATAAATAATGTGTGTTACTTTGATATATGTGACTTTAATAAATAAGACATGTAACTTTAATAGAGAATTTGTGTTACTTTAAAATACAATATGTGTAACTTTAATAGAGAATTTGTGTTACTTTAATATATAATATGTGTTACTTTAATATACAATATGTGTTACTTTAATATACAATATGTGTTACTTTAATATACAATATGTGTTACTTTAATATACAATATGTGTTACTTTAATAAATAATATGTGATATTTTAATAGACATCATTAAAGTTTGACCCACCTTTTCAGATCTAAAAAACAAAGAAAAACAGAAAAATAAACAAAACAAATATTTAAGCAAAACTGAAGAAGAAAAAGAAAAGGAAAAAGAAAAAAAAAGAGAAATGAGAACACCACCAAAACCATGATAACACCACCAAAACCATACCATTTTTCAGATTTGAAAAAAGAAAAAAAGAAAAGAAAAGGAAGATGTGGCGGAAGGAGGAGGCGGTTTGGTGGAGGCGGGGGAGGCGGAGCCTGACAGGAGGAGGCGGAGGAGGCGGCACAGTGGTGACGGTGAGTCAGCCGGAGGGAGGGACGGCCGGAGGGTGAATGGTGGAGGCCGGTGGGTGGCGGTAGGTAGGTGCCATTGGTGGTTTGTGGGTTTTTCTTTTAGTTTTTTCTAGATCTAGTTTTTTTTTGGGTTTGGTGGTGGTTGTTTTAGAGAGGAAGGAATGAATGACGGACGGGAGGTGGCGGAATTTTGATGAGTTTTGGATTGTTTTTTTTGGGTTTGTTTTTTTGAGAGGATTGATGAGAGATAAGGGAGGTAGAGAGAGAGTGGAGAATGTTAAAATGAGAGAAAAATGTGAGGAAATGGTATAAATATTAGGGTTTGATTGAGATTGGATTAGGTATGTATTAGTGATTTAATTAGTGGGGATGAGAGAGAGGGGGATTAACACCATCCTAATGACATTTTCTTGTTTTAATCTCAGCCATTGATCTTTAAGATCCAAGGGCCTCTAGGCGGACTCATGGACTCACTAAATGAAAGTGGACTTACATGATCCTTCATATATATATATATATATATATATATATATATATATATATATATATATATATATATAGCAAAGATCAATTGAGTCCACCCCATTCCTTAGAGTCCTTGAGTCCTATTTTGGACCATTGGATGAAGGAGGATGGGTGGCTGAGATTGGTGCTCCCAAAAGGTAATTAATGGCTTAATTTCCCACTCTCTCTCATGCCTCACTAATTAACCACTAAATCACTAACCCACCTTAATTCAATACATAAACTTTTCCACTCATCTTTTTCTGTCTCATCTCTCATAATTTCATTACCTCTCCACTCTCTACATCCCAAATCCCAAATAATTCAAAATCCCAAATCCCAAATAAATAATTCCTCCTCACTTCCTCTCAATCACCACCCGACACCACCACCACCACCACGAAAAACACCAACCCCCCCACCCACCCATCACTGCCAAAAGTGGCGGCCCACTGCCACCACCGCTGACGTCCACATCCGGAAGCCACTCCTTGGCCACTACCGCCGCCTTTCCCCTCCGTTTTCTTTTTCAGATCTGGCTCCCGTCAGCCCTCACGCACGGCCGCCTCTCCCTAACGGCGGCCTTCCTCCTCCCTCATCTCCTCCCACGCGCCTCCTCAACCTCCCTCTCCTGCCGGCCTCTCCTCCACTTCCTCCTTCTTCGGCTCCTCTTCTATTTCTTTTTCTTTTTCTTTTTTTTTCCTTCCTTCTCAGATCTGGTTTGTCGGTGGGGTGGGTTGTTGTGTTGGTCCTCGTTAGGGTGGGGCGGTCGTGGTAAGGTCTTTCTCTCTTTTTTTTTCTGTTCAGATCTACTATAGTGTTGTTTTTTTTTGGTCGAGGGGTTGTGGGTGTGTCGTGGTGATTCTGGTGGTGGTTGTCGGTTCGTGGGTCGTGGGTAGCGTGTCGTGGGTCGCTGAAGGTGGTTGTCGTGGGTAGCGTGTCTTTTTTTTTTTTTTTGTTAAATTTTTATGTTGTGTTTTTTTTCCAGATCTGATAAAGGGTCTCACATGTCAATGACCTCTAGTAACACAAATATTTTATTAAAGTTACACACCTTATATATTAAAGTCACATATATAGTCTATTAAAGTAACACAAATAGCCTTAAAAGTAACATTTTTTTTTCCTAGATCTGAAAAAGTCACATATATAGTCTAGGTTGTTGTTGTTGTTGTTGTTTTTGTTGTTGTTGCTGCTGGGGTCGTGGTGGTGGTTCTGTCGGGGTAGAGGTGGGGCAGAGGCCTTTGTGGTGGTGTTTATTTTTTTATTTTTCTTTTCCTTTCTTTCGTTCAAATCTTTTATTGTTTGCAGTTTCTGTCTTGGTTTTTCATTTTTTGTTAGATCTGAAATTTTTTGTCAAATGTCAATGACTTTTATTAAAGTAACACAAATTATTTATTAAAGTCACATATATCCTTTATTAAAGTAACACTAATTATTAATTCTAGATCTGAAAAAGGGTGTCAATTAACAATGACTTCTATGAAAGTAACACAAATTCTCTATTAAAGTTACACATTTTATTTATTAAAGTCACATATATCGTTTATTAAAGTTACACATTTTATTTATTAAAGTCACACATATCGTATATTAAAGTTACACATTTTATTTATTAAAGTCACATATATTGTCTATTAAAATTACACATTTTATTTATTACAGTTACACATTTTATTTATTAAAGTCACATATATCGTCTATTAAAGTTACACATTTTATTTATTAAAGTAACATTTTTTTTTCTAGATCTGAAAAAGTTACACATTATCTATTAAAGTTATCTATCTTATTTATTAAAGTCACATATACCGTCTATTAAAGTTACACATTTTATTTATTAAAGTCACATATATCTTATATTAAAGTAACACACATTATTTATTAAAGTAACACAAAATTACCTTAAAAGTTACACTTGTTGATGTCATATCTGTTTCTTTTTTTTAGTTTTATTCTTGTTTTCAATTTTCTTTCTAGATCTACCTTTTTCTAGATCTACCTTGCTTTTTACATAGTTTTTACTACAGTTACACTCATTGAGGACTACAGTTACACTCATAGTGGATTACAGTTACACTCATAGAGGACTACAGTTACACTCATAAAGAACTACAGTTACACTCATAGAGGACTACAGTTACACTTATAGAGGACTAAAGTAACACTCATAAATTTGTAGTAAATTACGTAGATTCAACATGTAATAAAATTCAAAAAATTACACTCAAAATGACCTAAAATTACTAAAGTTACACTCGTAAAATATTAGAGTTACACTCGTAAATCATCAAAGTTACACTTGTAAAATGTTAAAATTATATAAATTCAAATTTTTATGTACAAAACCGTCTTAAAAAAAATTAAAGTTAAACTCCTAAAATGTTAGAATTATTTTCGTAAAATGTAAAAAGTTATATAAATTTAAATTTATAAGTAATAAACCGTCTTAAAAAAATATTAAAGTTACACTCGAAAATCATCCAAGTTACACTCGTAAAATGTCAAAATTATATAAATTCAAATTTTTATACAAAACCGTCTAAAAAATATTAAAGTTACACTCGAAAATCAGCAAAGTTACACTCGTAGAATGTTAAAAGTATATATATTCAAATTATTATATCAAAACCGTCTTTAAATTTAAAGTTACGCTCGAAAATATTACAGTTACACTCGAAAAGTATTAAAGTTACACTCGTAAGGTGTTAAAATTGTTTAAATTCAAATTTTTGTATACAATCCGCCTTAAAAACTTAAAGTTACACTCTAAAACATTAGAGTTACACTCGCAAGCATTAAAGTTACACTCATAAATCTCAGCAGCTAAAAAGTGCTCAAAAGTGCTTAAAAGTGTTTAACAAGTGATTAATTTAAAGCTAGAGAGAGAAAGTTAATTAATTAGTTCATAAGTAATTAATTAGTAATAAGTGTATTTTTTAATCTCCCAAATCTCAGCCATCCATCTCCCTCATCCAATGGCTAGGATGAGGACTCAAGGGCTCTAAGAAAATGGTGGACTCAATTGAACTAAGCTCTATATATATATATATATATATATTGATATTGATATTGATGATTTGTGATTCAAATCACCCCTATGTGTAAAAGTCAAGTATTTTAAAGACTTTCTATTGGCGGCTTAATTTTAGGCTTTTGATTGTCTTTGGGACCCACTTGAAATGCAATTTTTTTTGTCATCCACGTTCTCTTTCAATTTTAAGATTTATACTTACTCCACAGGATAAAATGATGTAGTCTTTGAATGAGTAATAAATTAATTGCTATTTAGATTTTTACACAAAAGAAAAATAAGGTTGCTTAATAACATAAAATTTAAATAAGAGTAATTATTGAACCCATACTATTAAAATCAACATTCAATAAAAAAAAAGTTACGTTCTCAGTATTATAATAGTTACTTTATTAAACAAAAAATCATTAAAATTAAAGCAAATCATTCAATCAAACAAGATGCATGTGTTTGATAAAAAAAATCATATATCCCAACCATTATTAAACTAAAAATTCAAAAACAAAATCATTAATAAAAAAAATCATTAATACAAAAAAAATCATTAACCATAATTCTACATTGCAGATCGCAAAAGAAAAAAAAAATCACATCAACCACATGCATGTAATTTACCTGATTGACCAATTAATCAAACTCAAATACACATTGAATATCATTCCAAAAAATCACAAGATTCAACACAATTCGTTACTATATTTTTGAATTTTCACATAATCGTAATTTTTTTGTGTAAAATATTTTGATAATCATTTTAACGTGTGAGAGATAGCAGCGGTGGATTAATAAAGAGAGAGTATTTGCGAGAATTGAATGTGCAATATCTGTATGGGAGGTTGAGGGAGCGTATGAGACTATATATTTTCACAATAGCCTCTTTTTTTTTCCATTTGTTGAATTATATTTGTAGTAGGTTAGAAACTTAGGGTTATGTTCACACCATTTTTCTTCAAAGTCTAATCAAATAAGTTTGGCAGATTACCACGAAATAATTATGGCCTTTGGTTGCTCGGTTAGTCTTTAGATCGATATATTCGTGTGAAGACTTAAAATGAATAAATACTATAGAGTAAATATCATTTTAATTATGCATATATAATTCATAATTATACAACATATGTAATACAATTGGTTGTCTAATTTATGAATTTTATAATAAAGTTTTCGATTTTTGTTTTAAAAATTATGAGTTTTATTGTAAAGTTTTTGAGCTATTTTACTTTAACATTAAGCTAAAATAAATATAATATTGCTCAAAAACCACACGTATCAGTTAAGTTTAAGTTTTGACGTCAAAAAAATTAAATATAACTTATAAATTTTAAAAGCTTAAAAAAATGTAAACTCAAATAATGAAGGAGCCTGAAGTCATATATCGGATATATGTTCCTTTTTTCCGTGCACATATGACATATGTCGATTCTATTTTTTCTCTCTATGAATTTTGCTTTTTGTCTTATTCATACTACTTTAGTTGTCATAAGTTTTAGACAATTATACCCGTTTTAAATAAGAATTTATATTTCTTAATAATTTTAGACATTCTTTTAATTGTTTTATAAGGGTTATTTTAAATAATTAAGGTCTTATCTTTATTTGTCAAGGGTCTATTCTCTATCACTGGTGTAGATTCTTTTTTTTTTTGCAGCGATCTAACGGTTCAAGGTTTACCATGAAAAATAAATGTAAAAGGAAATGAAATGAAAAAATATATATATAATTGATTTGTGAGATAGAAATGAAGATTCATTTTTGTAGGGATTGAAGAGCATCCCAACTTTATTTTAAGATGATAAGTCGTATATTAAATTGTCTTACAAAATTTGGCAACCTTTAGATAAATTGTTTTGTAAGACAATTTTGGTGTCTTACTATAATCCATTTCATTAAGAGCAAAGTCTATACTCTTATGGTTATTTGGTTTTCATATCTCACTAGCTCTTTATAATGTTATCCTCTCAAATCATTCATCATTTTTCCAAGCGCGTGATTACTAATTTAAAGGGATGAAGATTTTTATCCACCACTCCACAAGGGTAAGCGCATACCTAATATGACAAATGATATTATGTATAAGTAATTACAGGGGCCGAAGATTCTTATTTGCGTCTTATTATTTTAGATTTTTATGTTTTGATGGTAATTGTTTTTGGTGATTTTGTATTTTGAAATTAGATAACAACTATGATTAGATATATTATGGATGTAAAAACCCCATCTTTATTAGATATGTGGATTTCAAAATCTTAATTTCAAATGTAACTAGTTTTAAGCCCGTGCAATGCCCGTGAAAAATTGCACGGGTATGTAATTAAATTTTATTATAATAAAATAATAATTAAGTTTTGCACCAAACAAACCTTTTATTTTATAGTAATATTAACAAATTTGTAATTTACATCCAATATAAAAATATAATAAAGATAAATAAAGATAAAAGAATAATAATAAAGTTATACAATATACAATTATGAGTAAAAAATATTATAAATTTTAAATGGTTTATCTATACATAACATTATATGTATTTTTATCAAAAACTTCACTTTATTTTTTGTTTGTGACCCTTGGACTTGTGCCAGTAATCAGATAATATTCTCGATAATATGGTAAGTATCATGACTTTTTCTTGGTGAATTATATAGATTCACATTTTTTTCATTGATTACTAAAGTTATCAGATAAAATTTAATGAAAATGTAAAATGTTGAAAAAAGGTACATGAATAAAAAATGTTCTAAAGATGTAACCCTATTTAGATATATACGGGGTAATAATTAAAAAGTAATTAGTAATGTTGAATATTGAAGAAATTTCACTAAAATAAAAGTAGCACGTACGATCATTATATATAAAAGATTATAATAATCACTCACATTCACTCTATCTTGACTAACTATTAAATGATAGATAAATTACTACATTAAACCCATATAAATATATAATACTTCCCTTGTCTCAATCTTATGTCATTTTATTATATCTTTTTTATTCTTTCCTAGAAATATTTTAATTAAAAATTTACAAAATAATGAGGCGGATGAAATATAAAATAATCACCCGTAAATAAACCCAATAATCCGTATCGGATTACTTGTAATAGGTGAATGAGTCCAAACTATTTTGAATGACTCGTAAATTGACACCAAAAGCAAAACCCATTCAAGCATTAAGGCTCACAAATTCTCATTTAAGACAGATACTATTCGTGTTAAGTTTAAGACGGATAAATATTTCTAACATTCGATTATAATTATTTTGAACTTTATTTTAACCACTGTGTGTATATATGTAAATTTTTACTTATTTTTTATTTAACTCTGTGAATTTTTTTAATTATTGTAAGATCAAGCGACATATTCATTATTATGTACTATTTGATTTTTTTTCAAGGAAATAGTTTTGTATCATTTTTTTTTGTTTTCTTCATTTTGTTTTCATTGTTTATGTCATTTTTCTCTACTAAATTCGGTTATAAAAGTAGTTGAAACAAATGTTTTTTGCATGTCTTGCGATTAAGATGGATACACCCGTCGTTACTGTGAATTTGTTTTTTTTTCAATACATTACTTTTAGAAACCACCCATGTAACACAGATAATTATTTTATTTTTCTTTAAAACAAACTAAACCCTCTAGTTTTGAACTATTTTTTCTTCAATGTATTCCAATATCTAAATCATTAGTCAATTTTAAATTAAGAATTACATAAAAGTTGGTATTATGTTAATATTTTGATTGCCTAAATCACGATTCGATGAACATGTTACTGTATTCATAACATAAATTCATGAGGTTCAAAATAATATTTGCCCAAAAGTCTAGTAATTGTAAGCATATTTATATTGTTAAAAATAATGACTATGATGATGTTTTTCCGAGTTTATGTCTCACCACAAATTTAAGATTTATTTTTTATGAGACGGTGACGTTTTTTTTATTACTCTTTTTTTTGCAACTGACCACTTAAAATAAATTTTCTATAAATTACGGAGATATGACAAAAAAATTTTTTAAAGAATAGTCACATATAAATGGCTATATAAATAAACAATAAGTCTTACTTGTGACAGAGCGACCCAAATGAGAATTTGTGATAAATAAATGTAGTATATATTTTCCATGATATTGAAACTGGTCCCACCAAAAACCCCGCATACTTCAAACAACTTGCAAAAAGAAAAATGTTGAGTGATGAGGTGGGTTAAGGAGAAAGCGTGAAATGTTTCTCATTTAATAAAAGTAAGATTCCTTCAATTTTTAGCGTTCTTCCCACTTCTATTTTTAGGGTCAAAGTAATATATTATTGAACAAAAAAGTTATATACACATGTCGAAAACTACGATCAAACCAACATTTTGGAGACCGCGCAAAAATAAATGGGAAGTACATTAAGATTGGGAAAGAGAGAGAGTTATTAATAAATCAAAACTTTAAAATGACATAATATAAAAATTAATACATTTTTCTATGCTATAAAATGATAACATCGTTTACAAAAATAGACCCGTACAAATTTGCACGGGTTTAAAATTAGTTGGTTATAACACTAAGTGTATGATTGTTTTGCTTAATTATAATTCATGCCTTTTATTATTACGCCCCATTCAAGTTTTTATTTTATATTACAAAAACATTTCAAAACTTAAGCTTAAAGTTCACGGTTGTTTGAAATTATCAATTTATAAACATATGTAGAAACAATAGCATATGTAGAAATAATTATTATACTCCATGTGACCGAGAATGAAAATACGTCTTCACAATTATGATATTGTATAATGTATAATAATGTGGAAAAGTAAAAAATGGTGATATTATTTTAAATATATCTATATCATAGTGATTCGAGAGTATTAATTGATTTATACAATCAAATGATGTGTTAATTTGCAATATTATAATTGGTCTTTTGTATTTGTCCATTTCAATTTATTTAGGTTGGTTGTGAGTATATATGTCTCATGCAACACAGATAATTTATATAATTAATTAGATTATAATGTTTTATTACATAAATTTTAAACTTACCTACGTATACTATCTATATATGCCTGTGCAACTTTGCACGGGTCCTAAGCTAGTCGAACTATAAAAGTAGGATTAGTAAGTAGTGACCAAAATGGTAAACAAAACTGGAAACATCGTATCAAAATTTCATTGAAGTTGTTCAGCGGTATATTTGCTTATGTATATTTCTTATGTTTCTTATATCAATTGTGTTGAATTTTGATTTTTGATTTTTGCTTGTTAAATTCCTGAAGAGCTATAGACAAAATTAAAATGATTAATTACATGAACGGGGAAAGATCGGATAAATCTTAGATATACTTTTGTTTTGGTTGGGATTTTACTACTAACTCGAGAATAGTATATTACAGTCTTACCCCTTAAAAGTTTGGCGCAAAATCCAAAACTAAGTTTTGTTTTATGTACTAGTTTTATACCCGTGCAAAAATGCACGGGTTGTTTTAAAATTCGATAATTTAAATATTTTCGTATTATAATTAGACATTATATTTTTGAAGTAGTAATTGAAAAATATAATGTATCCCCTTTAGAAAAAAATATGATGTAATCTTATAAGCCCGTTTTTTTTTCTAGAGTTAATAGGCCTATCTAATCTAATGTGTATAAACATCAAATAATATCATATTAACAATTAACAAACCCAAATCATATCCTATTAACAAAACCTACCGTGCATCATACTATTGTTAAAGTACACTTCGACTCACTTCTTGATTTTGATTCTGCCTCACTCGGCGGCACTTGTGCTCTTAACTCTGTCATCCCAATCTACCTTCCCTCTAGCTCTTTCTCACAAAAAAACGAAACATTATTGTTAATTTCACAAATTTAAGATCATGGTTATATCGGCCAACGATTTATTGGATGTGGAATTAATTTTAGTTATGACTTCTTTTGTGCTAATCATTTATTATCTATTATTTTGGCACTAAAACCAAGAAAATGAAAAAAATAATAATAAACTAAACGGTTGTCTCACATTCTACTTGCCCATTTCACTTGTTCATTTGCTCACCTTACAAAAAATAGAAACAATTAAATAATAACACGCCCCAAAACAAAAGTTGATAACAATTGATCGGTACAGAAAGAGTAATACATTATGACCGAACTTATACTATAAAACACAATTCTCATGGATAATACAAAAACAAAATACCCAAAAAACAAAATACCTAGATATCATCAAACAACTTTAAATATTTAACTCGTTTTAATTTCAAAATAAGTATAACTTTTTGTATTGTATGTAAAATTAGTAACTCAAGACCAATCAAACAAATGCTGAATGCTTGAAATCTCACATTATGTTAATTATGTTTGCTCCGTATTTCCCACTCACACCCCAAAGCCAAACCCTACCTCGTCTGCCTCTCACTTTTGATCCCTTCTCTAAAAAAAAAAATTAAAACCAAATATTTACTGCCACCCATAGCCTCATTCATCTCCCTCAAATAAGGATCTTCATCATCTACCTTCATCTAATCATTCTCCCATTTTTTTTTTATTAAACCTAATTTGTTGTATATTTAAGAATTTTCCATTCAATATTACAGATATTTGGCTTAATTTTTTTTTCAAATATTCATTTAAGTATGAAATTTTAATGTTTTAAGAAATCAATTTTTCAAAGCAATAATTCTTTTGCATGTCATTTGAAATAGGCAGATCATGATATTTTAATTTTCTTAAGTGTTGTGATTTATTTTTTCAATTGTAATAATATTAACATTTATTTTTAATTATTTTGAGCCTTATTGTAAACATCCTATGTATATAATTTTTGTGTTATTTCTTTTGCTTTAATTTTAACTCAAATGTTTGGAAGATTTAATTATCTGGAGTTTTCATATATTCCATGAATTTCACATCTGTAAATTTCCTCCACATACTTTCCGATAATCTCAAATATGGAAAACATTCTTTAATCCTCCTATATATAAAAGGTGAGTTTTTTCCTGCCTTCCTATTGGCTGGAAAAAACTCACCTTTTTTCACATTTTTTTTTGCGAGTGGGACCCATACAATTTCCATAATATTTAATTTCCCTCTCTGCTCTCCACAATAACTATTTACATCCTACCATATAATTAGGATTATAATATGATGGCCTATCATATAATACTTTGTATGATTTATATTTACATCCTACCATATAATTAGGATTATAATATGATGGCCTATCATATAATACTTTGTATGATTTATATAATATATGATTTCCTAACTTATACTATGCTAATCAGGAAAAAAAAATATAACAATCGACAAAATTTAAATTACCATTCCAAAAATAAAATCAAAAAAAAAATTACATTCCAAAAATTATATACAAAAAATACAAATTATTAAAATTCTCATATACTTCATATACTATTATACGAGTACATGTTTAGAACAAATTGAAATCGATTAAGGTTATTAAAAAAATAACACATACACCATCTATATAAATTACGGGCTCACAATAATAAATTGCATGTTGATCGTCGTCAAACAAAAAATTGACATAGAAATTGACAGTAATTATATATTTGTTTAATTAGTATATTTCGAACATCATAATTTTAAAAGCAATCCGTGCATTTTAGCACGGGTATAAAACTAGTCTCAAATATATTCCATGAGTTTTTTTTTTCATTTTTAGGTAATTTTAACACGCTTTTAGTTTCCGCTTTGTAATCTTTTTTTCGTTTAACTAATTTTAACACGCTTTTAAATTATGAGCTTAAAGAGAAATACATAGCCAATAAATCCTGACAGATGAATAAATTGTGTGATATAAAAACAAAAGTGGAAAGAGATAAATTAATTCCTAAACCTTGCAACCACTTTCTTAAAAAGTCATTTGAGAACCCTAAAATTCAGGAGCCAATCAGAGTCTTTTAAAAGACCCAGCTTTTATATATAGGGTGAATTTTATTTTATTTATATTAGGGTGACGCAGAAATTCAGTACTACTCGATGGCGCCTTATTGTCATCCTTCAGAATTTACCACATATACTCTGTTACTCACTGAAGTTGTTATTCAAGATATTTTGAAGACAATACTAGAGCCCATACATCGTACGACATTCCACCTAGTTTATATATTAATAAATGAAGATTTTCTCGAGCGATTGTATAGATTCCAACTTTTACGAATGACTTTCGAGTAACACAAAAACTTTGGAGAGACTGTTTCTGACTAAATTATTGAGAGACCACTTATATCGTACCACTATATGCATTTTTACGCACCCTTCTGTTATGGATCGTGACTCAAAATATGACTTTTATTTAGTACATATTTTCATAATAATCGTACCTATTTTATCATATATTGTAATCATTTTTATCAGTACCTCATTTTATATAATTCGTACATATTATATTACTTTTTGTATCATTTGTCCATTATTTTGTAATTGGTCTCTCATTAAATTTATTGAGAGACCGTCCCTCAGGAGACATTGTATACGAGTAATATTAAAGTTTCCAACTATAATTGGGAAAACACACTCCATTAGGAATATTATTTACCAAAAAAATTACCATAAGATTATTTTGGTAAAGGAAATAGTTTTACAGAAATTGCTATTTTTTTGGTAATATACCAACGTCCCTTTGGTATATTAAAATTTCAAAGTTAAGTATATAAAAATTTCCAAGTTTGCCAGATTGACGTGTATATACAGGAATTGCCTCTTGTTTTGTAGCTACTCTCAACTTTCAAACTCAATCTTCCTCCATAGATTAAATAAGAATAAAAACAGAGCAATGGAGCCATGGGTGATATTCGAGGGAGTCGATAAAAGCTCAAAGGGAACACAAGTGCACTCGTTGTTCTCTCCTTTCACACCCAATAAGCTTCCAAAAGCCATCTCTGAACTGTCAGGAAAGAAGATACTGTCAAGCTATAATGGTTGGTTGATGATTTCCGATTCTAACGATCCTGGCTCGATTTTCTTATTCAACCCTTTCTCTCGAATCACAATTGATCTCCCCCGTCTTGATTTATTATCCGAAGAAGTATTTTCTAACAATCGCGTACAATATGCCATGACATGTGTACCCGATGATGAGGATGACCGTTGTGTTGTTATGGTGTCCTGGAAGAGTCTCATCTTGTTTTGTCGTCCTGGTTATGATGACTCCTGGGGTATCCATCATGCTCATGTTAAATCGGATGCTGAAAATCATATCTTGGGGATTCGCAATGGCATCATCTACAGGCTTGTCTTTTTAGCTAATAAATATGCGCTTCTATATAGACTTACTTTTGACGAGCGTTCCAATTCGGAGTACTCAAACTTGGTCGTTACCATGAAATTTATAGGCCAACTCAAATGGTCTGACTTGGGTAGCCCCTACCAATCAGCTTGTTCAACGCCTCATCTTGTTGAGTCATGTGGGATTCTATACTACTTGATGTTATTCTACGGACACGGTACTTACAGGAACGACATACGAGATGTACGCATTTTCAAGTTTGTTGAAAAGGATAATTCTCAAACTCTAGATGTTGTTGAAGTTCAAAGCATGGAGGATCAAACCCTTTTTATAGCTGACAGTAGTTCTTGCTTCAGTTGCTACGTTCCTCCGACTACTTCTGGCCTTCTTCAAAGAAACTGTGTATACATACTTCGATCTTTTGATGAGGGGGTCGTGTTAAAGTATCAGTTACAAGATCGTACTTTGACTCCTTTGCCCTTATTCCCAAATCAGAAGGTTCTTTGGCGCCGCCCTTTTTGGGTCACCTCTGCAGGAAGAAACAAAAGGTCAGTAGTGTGCTGCAATACATAACACGATTATATTGGTATAACAACTCATTATCTTTTCCTTCATATATTCACATCCTTTACTAACTCTTTTTATTTTTTAGGAATTTGGATGAAAGGGAAGAAAAAGAGATGGAAACAGTTATGACCGAGGACGCAAGCAAGATAAGACACCGAACTGAATTGGGAGACCTCCCTAGCGATTTGGTTCAACGTATAGCAATGCGTTTGTTGCTAACTGATTACGCCAGATTTCGAGCTACTTGCAAGAAATATCGCGACTTAACACTTCCGGTGCAATCTTGGTCAAGCCAAAGCTCAAAAATCGAATATCTCAAAATAACCAAATCGGAACTGGTGTTACCATGGCTCCTCTCTGTCGAGGGTGATCCCAAGATATGTAACGTCATAGACCCTATGCATACGGATCAGATATATTTGATGACTACTCCTTGGGATCAATCTTACGCGACCGTGGAAGTTGTGTACTCAAAAGACGGCTGGTTGTTGATGCATGGAATCGCTGGAAATCTGTTTTTCTACAACCCATTTACTAAGGTGATTGCTGGCGCGACACTTCCTAAGAATCAAGTTCGCGGTCACCTTCGATGTATGGGATCCTCAGCCACCCCTGTTTCTGAAACTGGTATTATAGTCGGATTGCATCATTCGGGGGGTCAGCTTCTTGTGAACTCTTATATGTACGGGGATTTGGAATGGATGGTTATACTTGGTTGTGATAAAGGATCATTCATACCCGCCAACAACAGTCCGGTTTACTATAAGAAGAAGAATGCTTTCTACTTCTTGGACGTTAAAGGACGCCTTGCTAGATACAAAATAACTCCTCAACATAGATACAAATGGAAAATGTTCAGTAAGCCAACCTCGCCAATTGTATGGAGTCCATCAGGCGGAATGACAACGTACCTACTTGAATGCGATGGAGAGATTTTATCAGTTTTTGTGTCTATCACAGGAAGTTGGGTTAAAGTGTTCCGACTGGACTTTATGAAGAAAAGCTGGGATAGAGTAGACAACGTGAAGAATAACATGATATTTCTGAGTCCTGAATCATCGTTTGCTGAACACGCACCGGTAAACAGGCCGGAATTCAGAAACAAACTGTACTTCTCAAGACTCCATGAAAAGCAAGGACTAGTCTGCTATGATCTTGCATCACAGAGATATTGTTCGCCTAGCAACGATAGCATGTTTAGAGATAACCTATTTCAGACTCGAGAATTATTAGGTTGTACTTGGATTCAGCCTAGTTGGTCTTAGGTTTTTTTGTTTCTTAATGAGAAAGGCTCGGTTAATTTTTATCCATATGAATAATGCTAAAAGTTACATATTGATCAATTTATTTTGAATCGACCTTGTTTACAAAATACGCGACTGTTTTTTTTATATGCTGCTATTACAAATATCTGACTGAGCAAAGAGATCAAAACATACGGCAACAGAATAAACAACAACCTTCCATTACAAAAACAACATAAACATACGACAACGGAATAAACCACAACAGCAAACCTGTAAACTCGGCAAATTTATATATATTACTAACATAATCCAGAGGTTTATCCACCCGTAAAGATCAGATTACATTGTTTTTACTTTTTAGTGACCTAAATATTTAGATAAAAACAAGTTAAATAGATAGCAAGCTACCTTCTCAAGAGAATCCGCAATGGCTTTGTTTATTGTTAGTTTGAGATAGTGAAGTAGGTCTTACGAAACCTCATTGGTACATACAAAAAGATTAAGTATAAGCCAATTCATTGCTGAACATATCTACATCTTGAGCATTACAAAAATTATTACCAACACAAAGTAACCAGACATTGATTAATTATCAGCAAGCAAAATAAGGAAAACTAACAAATTGTAATATGAATCATGCAAAACTCAGTCACAAATACAATACAAGTCTCAACAACCGTAAAGTAAAAAAACACACACACACACACACACACATATATATATATATATATATATATATATATATATATATATATATATATATATATACTATGAATTCACGGTTAAGGAGACAAATATAAGAATCTTGATCAAGGCTATTGTACTACTGTAACACAAATGTGCCACAGCAGCAGCATTATTTAAAAGTCATACTAATGCATTTCTAAGGTAAGTTCAATGACAGAAAAAATATAAATACACAACAAGTAACACAGACCTAAGCATTTTACTAGAAGACATGAAACTAATCCAACACAAAGCGGGAAACTCAGTTCAAAGTTGAGACCCAAACAAATCATAAAACTTAAACTCATCAACCAAAAACCAATAAATCAAAGCACTTTACTAAATCTTGTCAATTTCATAAAAATTAAAAGGTAGCATACAATGAGAGAATCGAGGATGAGGATTTGATGTTGGAATTTTAAACTAATTCATTCAACCAAAATTAGTTTCAATTGTTTCAAGCATAAGAGTAAAATTGAGAAACTAATAAAAAAAAAACCTAACTTAATTAAGGAAAATAGGAACAAATATATACCGTGAATTAGTTAATTACATTGGTGATGACAATGTTGTGGCAGTGGCACAAAGAGGAAGGACACAGAGGGATGACGTTGGTCGAGCATGGAGACAAACCACATGGACAACAGGATTATCAGATACTCTAAGATGGATACGAATTTTGTGCATCCATATATACAAGTATATATCAGCAATGACATTAAATTTGGCAGTTTGACAAAACTTAAGAACTAACACTTGTACAAGCAATTTGAAAAACATCCGATATAATGAATGAAGGCGTTCAGCCAATCATACGATTACAGAAGGTACTAAACAGCACTAGCTTAATGAAGCTGAATTACTAAAATTAGACGGACTAGAATGTAAATAGTGTAATAATGTATTATTTATATTCTATTAAGAAGTAAGATGTAGCTATCATTGAAACAATAGTAAGTATAACCATTAATCAAAGTTATAATCAAACTTTGATTCCCACACGACAGTATAAGCAGGTGAGCGATATAAGTTCCTAACCAGAACGTGTTCCAATATAATATAATGAAAAGCAATAGAGCATCCAATCTCATATGAGCACATTAAAATGGGACAGCCATAAGATTCCTGATCAATTAGGCAATGCAAAAAATCTAATTAGAATAAGAGAGATAAATTTAGAGTTACCAGAAAGAGATTGATGGAGAAGATTGGAACAAGTAAAAGAAATAAGTGATTCTTCTCCATCCTTGCCACTGCAAGTCAGCGACCCAACAATATGAATATATGAACGGATTTCTTATCCGTCTCATCAAAACAATTGCAAAAGATAGCATAAAATCTGATAACAATAAAACCTTACTTGATCAATACAACAATTAATCTATCTAACCCCAATTATATATACAATAATTAAAATCAAACAAATATATGAAACAATTGATTGCCCAGAAAGAATACCACAATAGATTACCCATAACTTATTTTGAGTATGGCGGTGGTGATGGTGGCGACTTGGCGTCATAGTGCAGGCGAGGGTGAGTGACAATTGCAAATGTAAGTTTCTGAGTCAAGTTTTTTTTAGGTTGTGAGTCAAACCAAATGTTATGTTTTTGGAATATAATAAGGTGAGTCAAGCCGTTAAATTTAGTGTTTTTTTTTTTTTTTGTGTTTTACCACTATTGAGTCCAAAATTTTACGTTTTATCATCTATTGAGTTCATTTTTTCAACTTATCACCTAGTTTTGACTAAAACCCTTACTATCCACACTTAAATTACATTTTCTCGTCGGTCTTTCTTATTTATCGTCTTTCTGACGTTATATCGCTTCTCGGTTTATTAGAATGACCATATTACCCCTATTATTACACTAACTAACTTACTCACTCACTACCATCAATTCCCAATCACATTCAATTAGGGTTCATCAAAGAATTGGGCAAAATTTGGGCAAGTTCTTTTTCATTTTCTTTTCTTTTCTTTTCTATTAATTGCCTTAATTTTTATGCTCATTCACTTGTGTCAATTATTGATGTTTATATTTCTCCATCTTCATGGGCTCGATTTAATTTTTTTCAGGCACGATTTATTCAAGTATTACAATTTATCTTGTACTAGTGTTATCCATCCATAGTGGGTCAATGTATACTTTCGGGAATTATCCCAATTTATTTTTGGGCACGATTTATTCAATGTTTTGCAATGTATCTTGTATTAAGCTGACCACATTCCTCATTATTTTTGCGTTATTTCATTGCTCCTCTTTTTACTGTCTTAAATATTTTATTACGTCTTCATCTCAGATGCAATGTCGAAAATACTTACCTGAGAAAAGGATGAGAAGATTATAGCCGCAGATTGAAGATGAATACCAATTATAATCTACCCATAAGCTTCAACAATCAGGAGATATATACCCAAATTTTCTAGGGTTCTAAACATAATATAAGGAGGATGAGTCTTTAATTGACAATTAAGAAAATGGACGCAAAATAATTGAGAAGAAAGAAGGATAAATATAAACCATCAATAATTGACACGATTAAATGAGAACAAATAAATAATGAAAGAATTTGAAAGGAAAATGAAGAAAAAAATGAAGAACATATCCAGATTTTTCCCAATTTTTCTATGAACCCTAATTGAATTAGATTGGGGATTGAGTATTTGAGTGTAGTGAGAAAGAAGAAGGGAGTGACAAGTGTAATAATAGGGGTAATATGGTCATTCTAACAGATCGAGAAGCGATATGATATAAGAAAGACGATAAATAAGAAAGACCGACAATAAAACTTAATTTAGGTGTGGATAGTAAGGGTTTTAGTCAAAATTAGGTGGTAAGTTGAAAAAATGGACTCAATAGGTGGTAAAACGTAAAAATTTGGACTCAATAGGTGGTAATTCGCAAGAAACACTTAAATTTATTTGGATTTTTACTACTTTGACGTAAATAAATGGCTACGGTCAAAAATAGAACCGTTGCCTTTAGTATGTATTAAGTACTTTTGGCTACGGTTTCAGAGGTGAGCCGTAGCTTTTTGTTTTTATATTTATATTTGGCAACGGTTGGTTAGCAATGACTGTAGTCTTTTGTAATAGGCTACGGTTATTTTTTATGACCATAGTCTTTTGTACTTGTCTAATGTCATTTTTCTACTAATGATAGTAGTAAAGAGGTGCGGTGCCAGTAGTGGTACATCCGGGTATGCATCAACCTGGACTTCGGGTAGAAAAATATAACAGGCCGTAATGTGCCCATAATGAGCCGCCTCATCACTGATTCTCTTTACAAAATCACAATTAAAAGACTCAAATATTTGCTCCAGTTTCAGTATTTTAGAGACGATATTACCAATGTACGTAACTATTTGGGACTATACGATTATTAAGAGAAGTGATGAGACTGTCAGATTGAGCGAATCGTACCCCAACATCACACATTCATACCCATTTGAGCTGCCCTTTCCAAACACATTACCACCATTTTCTCCTCTACGATCTCAGCCTGACATTGTTGTCTGAATTGCTTAACTGTTGCGCATCTCACTACTCCCTGATGGTTCCTAATAACTACACTCATGCCACAGGCCCGTAACCTACCCCCTCGAACTTTGCCGCATCGACATTACTATCTATAAGACTATAATGGCTATCTAATGGCAGGACATTTCTTGTCATTTAGTATTAGAGTCATGGTTTTCTTTTAATTTAGAAAATTGAACAAATTAATGTTGGCATTTGCTTGGAAACTTTTATTTTATGGCTAGTTCAGCAAAGGAAAATTGAAGAAAAAAAAGGGACACTACAAATTGAAGAAACGTTATATCTCAGCCATTTTTCAAGTCATAGAGTTAACGGAAGAAGTAACAGATTTGAGCTTAGGTCCTTAACCGGAAACTTTTATAGTTGATGTCTTTAACTGGAAAAAAGATGATAGTTTAGGTCCTTCATTACCCTTTACTCTTTATTTGTGTGAATACCCTACAAATACCGTAATAGTATTAGGGGATGTCATGACTCGTGACTTCGTGAGTAATAATATTAAGACTAACCGTGGTTTTAAACCTTGTCTTTTTCGATGAATTGGTAGTTAAATATTACTTCCGTGAGACCAATAAAGTTGCTGACTTTATGATTGTCCAAATCTTTCGAGGTGGTTTGAAAGCAGGTGGCTTCAAGTCAGGGGCGAACCCACTTGGTAGCAACGGGTCGCCCCCGCTACCCCAAACACAAAAAAAATTGGTTTATTCGACGGATTTTTGCTACCCCAAATCTTACTATATAATAAATAAGTAAATGTTATCCCATTATGTATATAGTGAATATCTTGTATCTTAGTGGTAAAGACTTTGATTTTTAACCTGTTGTCCCAGGTTCAACCCCCACTACATGCATGCATTTTCCCTATTTTTGAATGAACGTTTTGGGTACCACATTTTTATTTTCTCTAATGTTATTGTATAGATTTTTTTTTATGGTGAATTACTAATTAAGAATAATTAAAAAATTCTAGATGTATAAAATAAAATTAATGAAAATTTGCTAAATTGCAAGATGAAAAGTTTAGTCGATGAAATAGAACACAAAAAAATTAATTGATCATAAATTACTAAAATTGAAATTTTATTAGGAAGTAACAATATTTTTAGTTATTATGTAAGTAGTCATTGTACTCGTTATAGATTTCTGAATTACATTTAATAAGTTATATATACTTTTCTTAATTTCAAAATTTATCGATATTTATAGGCTAAATTTTATTTGCTACCCCATAAATTAAATCCTGCGTTCGCCCTCTACTCACCTCTATTATCCGAAAGGATGAAATAGGTTGGTCTTATTTTAGAGGATCGGTCTAGTTTTCTTACCTTATAAAAAAAACGAGTAGTATTTGTTATGTTGAGCTTTGTAACTGTTCGGTAGTCAGGTACGTTATTAGATATATAAGTTAGTAACAACGAGTTAGTTAGAAGACAAGCAAGTTGTTAGAAGTTAGTTATAAAGTCAAGTTAGTTACAAAGTCAATTAGTTAGTTGGATTTATAGTAAAAGTAGGATTGTAATAGAATATTGAGTGAAGGGTTATATATACTCCCTCTCTCTCACAATTGTACTCAAGCTTTCATATTATACATTCAATACTACTCAATTCATATAATTCATACTCTTTATAATTCTACATACGTGAGGTGTATTAATCCATATTCGGAATTTGCACTAAATTTACCATTCCCAGAAAATTTTTTTTTGTCTTACCAAAAGAGTCCATCCCAATTTAGGACAACGTACCTCTTACTAGGGAATCATAATCTATCTATTATGGAAAGTATTGGCTTACGTGACAACCAATGAAAGGGTAAAATTTCCAAGTTTGTGAATACAGGAGCGATCACGGGATATCGGCTGCATAAATTCAGTGGGTCGCTTTTCATGGTCCCGCCATGGAAGAGAAAGTGTACGTTGTGATGCCTGGGTATGGTAGTGATCTGCTGCGGTAGCAGTGGCGTATCTAAAATTTGTATACAGGGGGTGCAGTTACAAATTTGTGATAGCAACAACAGAATTGACACAAAAAATGTTTGACTAATTTGATATTATTTTATGTACTTACAGAATTAACACAACTACTTGAATAAGGCCGTATTACCAAAGTATATACATCGTAAAATGAGTTATTTATTGTCGAGTAAATGGTTGTATTACAACACTCCCTCTTTTAGCACCACATTAGACCCTAACCCGACCTGTAACTCGTATGAACTGACTCGTCCCAAGACCCGACCCGTTTGTCATGTCTAGTGTTATGTGTTTCCAAAGTCAAAATCACTCAACTAGTAATTAATCATATATATCCACAATGATCCAAAGTCAACTAAAACGACTAGTGGTAAGTTATACATAAAAACAAAGTATCAATTGTATAATAAGTAACTTTGCAAAATACTTGTCGTTAGGGGTGTTCAAAAAGTCGTCCGGACTCGAGTTCTAGAAAATATAGTGGTCGGTCTCCGGTCCGGTCGATTATTGCATTTTGAGTATTTGAGATGTTTTCATCAAGTTTAGGGGTAACATGTAGATTTCGAAAAATAGAGGGGTACCATATAGAACTCGATAAAATACAGGGGTACCATGTAGAAAAACCCAAAAATAATAAAAGTTAGTGGAAATCTGATGTGATAGAGTCTTAAGACTTTGGTAAGTCTTACCAATAATCATACTCTTAGTATTAGTTAATTAAAATGCTTCAACCATGAACACGTAAAGCACCTGACACGAAGACCCATACCCGAAATTGACAATTCAAAAGTGACCCGGTAACAACACACTCGACACCAAGTCACAATCCAATATGACTTGACTCGAACTAAACTGTATAACCGACCCCAAACCGAGCCGACCCATATCACTATACGAGTCCCTAAAGTAGTAAAGTGGAGTGAAGTAGAAACGGCGGTAAGAATACTCCAAATATATCGATTAGAATTCCATTTCATTTTTCAAAATATTTGAAGTATCAATCCATTTCTAAACCACTTCCTCATTCTCCAACTTCTCCATTAAACCTCTCTCTAACTCCTCACTATCTTTCTCTCTCCTCGATTTATCACTCAACAATGGCGAGCAAAGCCAAGCGCAAGGACACCGCTGATACCTCCGATGGCGGCGACTCTCCTCCTCCTAAGAAGGTCTCAAAGGTCGACAATGGTGACGACGACAACATCGTCGTTTGCGAGGTATACTTCTCTCTCTCTCTTTCCTCTTAAACTATCTACCTATGGAGTTTGTTTTGTTGTTGTGAGATCTAATGAATTTAGTGGAATTAATTTTGCGAAACCCTAGATATCGAAGAACAGGAGAGTTTCAGTGAGGACATGGCAAGGGAAGGTTGTTGTTGATATTCGTGAGTTTTACTCCAAAGACGGCAAACAGATGCCTGGAAAGAAAGGTTTCTTCTTTTTTAAAACCCTAATTCTTTCATTCTTTTTGTGATTATGATGCTACGATTTACTGAAATGTGCGGCTGAAGATAGTTCCGAGTATTTGTTAGAGTAAATTGTACTCTCGTTAGAGTTTTAGTGTCGTTTGCGTTGTGGATTTATCAACTATAAGTCGTTAAGGTTTTGCTGAAGGCGTCTGAGCTTTAACGCGTTTGTTTAAGCATGTTTCGCAATAAGTGACATATGTTGTGTGTATTTGTAGTTTTGGCTAGGTTTTTACTCATCGTATGTTGTACTCCGTATATGTGAATTGGTATTGATTGTATCTCCAAAAGGCGTAACGTTTTGTTTTGTTCTTTAGGCTGTGTTTTGTTGGTGGTTACTTAGTACGTCGCTGCTGTGTAATATTTGTTTGCAAATAAGTAAATATTTATGTTTTTCTTTGCGTCAGAGTGACATTATCTGATGCATTGTGAGGCGTTTGAGGTGATTGAGATCTCGTTGTTTTTGTGATGTTAAATCGTGTGAGATAATTTCTGGTTGATTTATAAATGTTTAGCAGCTTTGACTAGGTAAGTAGGTACCTGCCTAGCTAGTTTAATCACGATAGTTTGATTGTCTGGACAATGTTTAAGAAGTTACACTTCTAATTTGTGTGGATTTGTAACAAACTTGGCGGATTTTATTCAGATAGATGGCATCATTTGGAAGGGTGAATAACTCTTTAAGGATGTTGTCAATTGTTTTCTAGAATTAGGGTTTTTTAGGGTTAATGATGTCATATTATTCAATTATCGTTCAAGTGTATCATTGTCCAGGGGGAGCTTAATTTGTGATGGTTATGCACACTTAGGAAATCAAATGATAATTGGCGTATTTCGTATACAAAAATGGAAGATTTGAGGATTAGCGTTTACCTGATGCGTGGTGTTATTCAGTCACTGTTCAAGTGTATCATTTTTGTTGAGGAAGCCACTGTTCTAATTTTTTATGGTTATGCACAGTTATAAAATCAAACGCGTAAATGCTGTATTCTGTATACAGCCTTCCTTTAAAGTTTTATTGATGCATATTATGCATTTGCTGGGAAAGTGTGTCTCCTAAAATTACCTGGTGCAAGTATGCTCTTCCTGTGGTTGTTAATGATTTACTGGGTATGATTTTCTGATCTTTTTTTAGGATAGTTTTATTATAATTTACCCAGTTGACGCCCGGATTTAAAATGTGAAGATATTGTAATAAACAACATTAGTATTTATATTATCAGCAATGGTATCTAGAGCCATAGCTTGTGAGATTGCATGTCATGATGGAAATTGTTAATATGCAAATTATTTGTGTTACTGATGTTAGCGTGTAGTACTACATTAGCGAACTTCTGAGTTTTGTATGAATAAAACATGCTAGTTCAGCTATTATATCCCAGTGAATGTTTGTTGAATTTCTCACACTCAGGGCTGTACGTAATTACCTACTTTTGCATTGGCTCATTCTGATGAGCTGCTGAACATGGTAGACCTAGACTTAAACCCAAAAGTTGCCGATATTGTTGGCGATTTACAATATTGACCGAAGAGATTTAGACATAACTTGGAAATTCTTTTACTAACTTATATTTAACTTTTAATGCTGATTATATTATGATGTTTGCTCATGGCAGGAATCTCACTCACAATGGATCAGGTACGTGGTTGCGAAAGGCAAAGGCCTAGCTTGTTATTATCATCAATTTAGTCATGATATTTTGTTTTTTTCACATTGGACAATGATCGTTTTCTTGCTCTCATCTTATCTTGTGGTTTCTGTAGTGGAAGGTACTTCGTGAACATGTTGAAGAAATCGACCAGGCTGTTGCTGAGAATGCCTAGGTTGCTGAAGGATCCCTTTTTTGTTGACAAGCTTCATGGTATCTAACATCTGCAACATTTCCAATCACATTTTGCTGTCTGGGAAATATCAGTAGTGGAGTATTTTTCGGCTAGTATCGCTGTATTTAGTTTGGACCAAGTGTAAATTTGCGTAGACTAGATGTTTGGAAAACTGTGCGTAATGATGCAAGTAGAACTTCTGTTGGAATCCGACATGGTTTGGCTTCTGGTCTTTTGTTATCCTCACAGTAAGCAACCATTTTGTTGGGCGTAATTGTTACTATGGTCTTCAATGAAATAGATTCAGAATCATTCCATGTGTTGGTTAGCATCCGAATTCATTGCTGTTATTTTAAATGAAAATTAGTACTAGTAATTGATGCTGTTTTTGACTCATTGCTGGGTTGGTCGAGAACTGTATTTGTGTTTGTGTTGATTATGGATTATTTTAGTTTGGACCATACGGAACTTTTTTCTTTTGCAAAAGATAGTTGATAGTTGACACTAGAGTGGTGAGGAAGGTGCCTGACTTGGAGGTGACGAATTTAGCAATGGGCAAGGGAGGAGTCGTGGACTCGTGGGTGGTGGCTGGGAGTTTCTAAGGTGTTCGGAGATGTCTATCTGAGACTAACCGGTGTTTCAGGAATGCTTGCTAAACTTTTCTATAGGAATTGGGTTGACAATAGTGAATTTCAATACAGAGAGAATGGGAGTGTTTCGGCCTTTCGGGCAGAGGAAATAGCACATGAGGGACTTATGGTGTAAATGATTTAAATAAGTTAATTAACGAGGTCTAGGGTGGCTGATTTTTTGAAGTACGGTTTGCAAGTCATCTGATGTTCTGGCTGTTGCTTCAAGAGGCTATCATATATTTACGATTGTACGAGGTTTACCTAGTGCACACGTGGTAAAGAAAAAGTAGCGATAGCGTCTCTCCGTCATCAAATCAAATGGAACAAAAAAAAGTTAATGAGGCCTGACTTTAAAAACCTTCTCAGTTTATCAATTAAAAATATCGAGTACCAAACGCTGCGTTTGCACCCATGTCACAACGGTAAGATTATTCACAAAATTTCATTGAAGACGGACAAAATCCATTTTGAGCTGAATACAAAGAGCAAGTGGGTAAGCAAGTGGGAGGACAAATGAGAAAGGGAGTGTCAGAGATCACAAGTTGAAGACGGTCACAAGCGAGATCTTCCGAAGATTATTAACAAATGAGAAACAAACAATTGAATTGAAGATAAGAGGAATAAAGGATTATGGAAGAAACAAAGAAGAGAATAAGAGAAGAGATAGAAAGAAGACCAAAATCAATTCCATTTTTAGTTAGTGATGGAGTTATTCAGAATTCATGTCTCTCTTCCCAACTCATTACTTGTATTAACTCCTCCACTTTCCCACAAACAATCACACCTCTTCCCCAAATCCCCTCAATTCTCACTTCAAACTCTTAACAAATCATCTCCCAATTCTCTAATTACCAAAAGAAGTCTTAATTTCTCACTAATTACCCTCATTGTGTCGCTTTCTCTTCCATTTAATGCACCCTTTTCATTGGCAAATGGTGTTGAGCTAAAAAGTGATGATGATCAACTTGAAAAATACACTGATTTTCAACAGGGTTTCACTCTTCTTACACCAACTTCCTACATTAAGGTCTGCTCTAATTCTTTTCTAGAACCGTCTTAGGCTATGAGACCGTCTTTTTATATATAGAAAATCGTTAACATGGTAAGACAGTCTTATTCTATAATTTGTGTTTCGGCAGTGTTTTCATGCTTTCTTAAAATATACCGTGGTACTCATGACCTGAACCCTGTTTACATCAAAATCGCCCTTGTGACTGCCTTTACACAGAAAAAAAAAATATACTGTAGAGTGGGAATATTAAATTTCATAAAAAATACACTGATTTTGGGAATTCTACAACTAGGGTGTGTTTTTATGTTATTTTACTGAAGATTTTGTGTTTTGTCATCTGGGATTTTCAAGTTTTATGGAAAGTTTGTATCTTTGTTTGGTTTTTGTGTTGAAGGTGGATAAAGCAGGAGCAACTGCATTGTTTGAGGAGGTGAATAAAGGAGCTAACAATGTGGGAGTTGTGGTGACCCCAGTTAGGCTTTCAAGTCTTACAGATTTCGGAACTCCTCAGTTTGTTGCTGATAAGCTCATTCAAGCTGAGAAACGCAAGGTTCATTCTTATTTCGTTTTAACGGTTTCTTATGATGATTCATGTTAGCCCACCTCCCTTCTTTTGTTCTCGTTCGTGTTTTTTTGTTTGTGATGATTTGAGTTTTTGATTGAGAATAAGTTAACTTAAGAGTTGAGAGTATACATAGGCAATAGATGATGTCTAATAACTTAAGAAATAGATGAATGACCGGTGACACGAGAAGCGGAGGCAGTAGTCTTTTACATCTAAAAATAATGGATAGATAAACATGATTGAAAGGTTTGACATTGGGGGATGCAAGTCACTAATTGATGACATTAAAAGGGAAATTAAGCTTGAATGTTAAGCTTTCTGCATTTGCTTTTTCATTGATATATTGGTGCTGGTCTGGATATATAAATGGACGGGACGCTTAAGTGTGTAAACATACAAAGGCTGATCCAGTGGTATGGTGGAGAAGTAAATAGTTCGAGAGATGAAAAAGATCGGAAAAAGGCAATAAGCCATCATCTAATCCGATCTATGCACAAAGTACCGGAGGATGGAGCGCTATATACCAAAGTAAATTCAGGGAAGCCTTGGTGTTAATGAAAAATGCCAACTGTTGCTAGATCATAGAAGGAATTCGCTGAGAGTTAATGGGAATATACCTTCACGAGTGAGGGAGGTACCGGTAAAAGCCAATAACCGTTCTCCAATCGTTGTGATATATTATATATACAACTGTTTAGTGGATCATGCTGGCGAACTGTTCTATTTGAGGAGATTAAATAGGAGCTAACAAGTACTGGAGGAGTTTAATAAGGAGCTGATTGTGAATAAACATATCAACTAAATTCTTCAACTTTGAATTACACTGCGTATACTTCTATAGGCATTGATTCATCTTGTCGTTATGGATGTTGTCATGGTTTTAAGTATCGGTGAGAATACTGATTTGGAGGTTACTGCGTTAGTGCGACCACATCTTAAGGCAACAATTGCCGCATTTAGCGAGATTAAGCCACGACAACCGAGTGCTTGTTACTTAGTGAGTGTGTGGCTTGAATGTCAAAATGTATCCGAGTGCTTGTTCAAATCTGTAGGTGTTGGACAACTTTAGAATTTTAGATGGAGGGGTGTCTTTGGATTATTAGTACATAATCATACAAAAGAAGGTCTGTCTGTCAAGCATATAGAAAGTAAATACAGCTTGATAGTTGAGGAAGGAACTGGGTATACAAACTACAAGTAGACGCCTTTACGAGATACACTTAATTCGGAGTACAATTAAAATTCCTATTCATCAAATGAGAATCTGTGTTCTACAGAAATGGGGACGATTCTTTATAATGTTTCATGTTAGCCAACACTAAATTCTTTGGACTAAGGTTTTGTGTTGCAGCTCTTATGTATGCTGGGTTGAGCTTGTTTGGGAGTTGTGTTTCATACTTCCATTGAGTAATATAATTCTATTGCAGGAAAGCACAAATGATGCTGGAGTAATTGCAGTTTCAGAAAGGTCTGGGCTCGGCGGTTTGCCAGTCTATGAGTTTGAATATTTTGTTGATAGCACAAGAGGTGGTCTGAAAAGGGTATTCTCGGCCGCCTTTGTTTCTGAAAAGAAACTCTATTTGTTGAACATTACTCATTCCGACAAGCCTGAAAGTCCTCTGGACAGCCATACCAGAAAGATGTTGGAACAAGTTCTTCACTCCTTTGATGCGTTACCCTCAACTAAAAACTCGACATAATTTGGCGTCTTTAGCGAGATTATATTCATATACTCGGCTATTAGCGCTAAGTAACCTTGACAAACTGGTTATTCAAGTCAGATTTGGTCAGGTCATTATGGTGGCGCTATCAGTAGGGCCAAAAGCATTTTCAGTCCCTTGTTGTCATCTTAACCTTGATGTCATCAGAATAAGCATATTCCGAGTTGTCTGCTTGCCATTTTTCAGTCCCTCGCAGAAGACGTGTCTGAGTGTTTTTCTCAAGTTCAATGTAGCTAATTTAATTCACCTGTCACTCAAATGTAATTCTTGAAGCAAATTCTTGCTTGGGTCATCTAGAAACTGATAGATGAACTATCTCAACCAAAACCTTAAGGTGATGGTTGAGGTACATATATTATAGTTATATTCTATTATGCCCCCTCACTCGAAGGCCATTGGGCTTGAAGAGTGGTTGGTTAGTGCACAGGCCCCAATACCATGTGCGGGGTTTTTCCACTTGGTGAGTATTAAATTGTATCGCATGTGAATATTTCATGTATGCATGTATAATCCAAATATACACTTGTCTAGGCAATCTAGTATAATCGCTCGCGTGTTTCAAGTCTTCTGTGGCTAAAAGAGAGTCGGTTTCAGGTAGAGTTGCTAAAAAGCACACTTTCATATATAGACTTAGGGGTGTAACCACGCCGATTCAGAGTGCTTGACAAGCTTGACTCTAATCATGTACGACGCTATATAGATTTTTTAGAGGGACTTAACCAATCACACTTTTTCTGGAGTTAAAACTACATTTTTTTCTTCCATGTTGAAGACATATCACAGGAGACTAGGGTTGGTCAAACGGGCGGGCCAGATTTTGAGTGGGGGACCCGGAACCGACCCAGGATAGGGGGCAAGTCAGGTTTGGATAGGGGTCGAGTCGGGTCACTTTCGGGTTTGGGTCAGTTTTGGGTTTGGGCCATTTCGGGTATGGGTCATTTTGGGTCGGGACATTTTAGATTCATATCCGATTTATTTAGGCCATTTTAAGGTCAAAATGATCAAGTTAGTTTTCGAGTCAAGCCCGCGTCGAGCCAAACTCGCACGAGCCGACTTGGACCAAGCCGAGTTTGAGCTACACGTGGGCCGTCTCGTCCCATTATCACCCCTAATCACAATAAATTGGGTCATTTAAGATCATTTCAAATTGGTTTGTCTGTAGGTCGGTGGTTTCGGGTCGGGTGATTTTGGGTCGGGTCTCTTTTGGGTCAGTGATGGTTCGGGTCGGGTCTGGGTCGGGTCAATTCGGGTTTCGGGTCATCCTCGGGTCAGGTAATTCCGGGTCGCTTTCGGGTCTTGGGTCAGCCTTATCGGGTCGGGTTATTCGGGTCGGGTCAGTTTTGCCAGGTCTACTACACGAGCAAATGAAAGTCAAGGTGTTTGTTTGTCTATCGCCAAAGTCCAACAACATTGCAGAAACGACAGCTCTCGCGCAACTAAGATATCTACGTAATAATGAATCAAATAAGAAGAAAGTTTGGAGGATCCTGAAAATCAGCGCATGATAGTGACATCTACTGCGTAATAAAATAACTCCATTTGCAGATAAATATGCTTCCGCCTTCCAGTCTGTGGTTGCTGGCATTTGGTCAACTCCATATCACGTACGTCCTTGTTTTCCTCTTTAATTATTTCACTCTCATTTTCATTTCTTTATCCTTTTGAGTTTTGACTGACTTGGTATAAGTTTTTGACTTATTTTTACCTTATTTTTATTAGAAAATTCTTGTATTTTTTAGAAGGACCGTCAACCTTATTAGGAGGAAGTCAAGAAGAGTAATTATCCATTTTTATTAATACCGAATATAATGTGAATTAGACCATTATAGGCCTAAGAATCTAAGATGTTCTCATATATATTTTGTAATTTTCCAGGCAATTACGTTTATAAGGATTAAAGTATATAAGAATTACACTTTAAGTAGTAACATTAATGATCTAACGAAGAGCGCACTTTGTCGTATTACAATAAAGACGAGGGGGATTCGAATCTGAAACCTATTGTCCACAATACCTCCGTTTTAACCACTAAACTAAGACATTTTCGGTAAGTAGTAACATTAATGATGATTTCTAGTTGTACATATTATTATTTGATAACTTCAAAGTTAATGATTTATGAGAACAAGAGATAGCTTAAGTGCTAAAAGCACTCTTATTCCAACCATAAAGTTGGGGTTTGATTCTCAATCGCGATATAGCGTGCTCATTATTTGTTGTCTACTTATGACAACGATATTGTGAGGTTATTGAAGGTATAAGTTGATAGATTTCGAGTTATCACTCAAATCTGCAACTGTTAAGCGAGTTTAAAACTTTATAAGCGAAAAGAGGTTACTCCCTCTATCATCAATTGATTTTAGAGTGGAACATCCTTGGGCTTATGAAGCCGACTCTCTCCTCCATTTGGGTGAGCCCGAGGCTCGTTTACATGATTTATCATGGTATCAGAAAAACCTTAAAAAATTTAGGGTATGAATCAACAATGTAATAGAAAAACATTTATAAAGAATTTCCAAAATACTGGTTAAAAAATGATAATTTAGATAAAAAATATTTTTTTTCCTCTCTTTGTCAAAAGTGAAGACCGTGGGCGAACCTATAAATAAAATTTTGCGGTAGCGGATTTTTCTTCAAGTTGTTTTATACTTATATTAAGGTCTCATATTAAGAATTTTTGGGGTAGCAAAAATCGATAATCTTAACTATTTATTAAAATTTTGGAGTAACGAGTGCAACCCTTTGCTGTTAGCTATGTTCCCCCGGTCAAAACTATAAAAAAAATGTACATTTTGTTTATTTTTTAAGATGATGACATACTCTACTAACCCCTTCCTCAACCACTATTAGCAAAAATAAGGTATGCATCCAAAACAATTGTTTAGGCTTATTATAGTACTGAGTAGTCGTTACCAACTAAAACATCCCTTGAAAGTCTTTATTTGGATTTGGAAATGGTCAATCACTTAAATTACCAACTTTTGTACTTCCACTTATTTTGGTGTACGTACGTTCATATTGATCCCAAATTCTAATTCAATATGAGGATTGTTCGTCTTAAGTTTAAAACGGATTAAATATATACAAAAGCACCACATTTGTAATTTGTTATCTAGAAAATACCAAATATTTTTGTCTTTTTTACCACCATGTGATAATATTTGCTTAAAACGGATAGTGGGCAATAACCGTTTTAAGCAAAACTTAGTGCATATTGATTGGCCGTTAAAACTAAACAAGTCAAAAGAAGAAGATAGCAACGACATTTCAAATTTGGCGACACTAAACTCCTCTCTGTTTCCCACGCTTTCCCATACTTATATATTACGGAGTCATTATATTTTACAGCTTACACTAAATAAATAAATACATGTAAATTGGTCCATAATTATTTGCAGCAGTCAACTCTTCCTTGCAGTCTTGCACCTCATAATTTCTGTACTCCATCTCTCTTTTTACTCTCAACCAAGATCTGGGTTTTTCAATTTTTATCAACAACTATTAATTCTTGATTTAATGGAAATTCATAAAGAAATGGATTCAGGGGAGAAGAGACTCAATGAATTGGGTTATAAGCAAGAACTCAGAAGAGAAATGGTACAACTTAATTTTTATTTTAGTTGCTCTCACTGAAGACGGACATATCCGTCTTCAATGAAGACGGGTTGGGTTGCATCTTAAAGAGACAAAAGTGGGAAACCGCTTGGTGTCCCACTTGCGTGACAACCCGATCCGTCTTCAATGAGAATTTGTATTTTTATTTTGTAATTGTTGCATGTCATTTATATATGTTCTATGCATTTTCTTAAATTAAATGAGTTTTTTTTGGTAATAAACACCCTGTAATGATTTGGGTCGGCTGACATGAATTACCGTATGTGTCCGACACAACAGTTTTTATTTAGTGAGAATTCTTGCTTTACATGCATATCGACTACACCTTATGTAACCGTCATTTGTTTACCTTTGAATCCAATATCCTTTGTTTTGAATGATTTTTTTTAAACTTCTTCTCCGTCTCTTTGTGTTACTAACACAAGGGTAAGACTGCGTACATCCGAACCCCCTTACCCCGCACTTTGCGGAAGCCATTGAGCATTTGAGGCACTTGGGTAATGTTGTCGTGGTTGTTGTTCTCATCTATCCAACTGTCATTAGCGGTTCTATATGATGATTTATGTTAAGCGACCACAAAACAAATCATGTTGGGGATTAAATCATTGTTATTGAGAATATGTTGGTATTTGAAAATTGCAGACTTTGTTCAAGACACTAGCAATATCATTTTCGACGATGACACTATTTACTGGGATAACTCCATTGTATGGTTCAAGCATGCAATATGCAGGGCCAGCAAGTCTTGTATGGGGTTGGGTTGTCGTATCCTTCTTCACTTTCTTTGTCGGTATTGCCATGGCTGAAATCTGCTCTTCCTTTCCGGTTAGTTCCTACGTCTTTTCTTGCTCTTCAATCTTGATTTTGTTTACCCTTTTCAGTTATGTACTAATCGGCTCTTCATTATCAATTCAACAGACTACAGGCTCCCTGTATTTTTGGGCGGCCCATTTAGCTGGGCCTAAGTGGGGTCCTTTTGCATCATGGTGCTGCGCTTGGCTCGAGACTATAGGTCTCATTGCCGGTATAGGTACTCAGGTACGCTAATGACCTTATGACTTAGTGTAAATGTTAAGTTCATCAAAAAAGCTGGTTGCAGCTACTTAATGTTTTGCTTCGTACTTCGTAGGCTTATGCAGGATCTCAGGTCATGCAGATTATTATTTTGCTGTGCACCGGAACAAACAAAGATGGAGGATACTTTGCACCAAAATGGCTGTTTTTGTGCATGTATATCGGACTCACACTTATATGGGCGGTGCTTAACACGTTTGCCTTGGAGGTCATTGCTCTCATTGACATAGTCTCCATGTGGTGGCAGGTAAGTTCCATGAGTTCCATCGTATTTATACAACTTTGGAGGCGCGTTTCATAGCCATTTTCTTTATAGTGTATATTGGCATACATGGTAGTTTTGAATCAGATTTTGACGACTTTGGAATCCTGGTCATTAGTACCACCCTTGGTTACTTTACTATCTAAGCTAGGTGACATCTGCACAGTTAATGTCAATTGACCATTTTATAAGTTCAATTTTTTTCCGTTTTATAAACAACCTAATTTCTCATATTGAACTGTTTTGCTCCTTTAGATGGTCGGTGGCACAGTTATCGTCATTATGCTTCCTTTGGTTGCTCTAACAAGAAAACCAGCCTCATTCGTCTTCACTCACTTCGAAATGGCGAGTTCAACTGGGATACCAACCACAGCATATGCAGTCGTTTTATCCCTCCTTGTCAGCCAGTATTCATTATATGGATATGATGCTGCAGCACATCTTACTGAAGAGACAAAAGGCGCTGACAAGAATGGTCCAATCGCAATTATTTCTAGTTTAGGAATCATTTCCGTTTTTGGATGGGCGTACATCCTGGCGCTCACCTTCAGCATTCAGGTATCAACGCCATTACATAAATGGAAACAAATCCTCGCTACTCTGTGAATATTTAACGATATACGAGTATCAGTTTTTTTCTGTAATAATAATGCAGTATCATTTCTGACATTATGTTCAGGATTTCAACTATCTGTACGATCTGAATAACGAGACAGCAGGATCATTCGTGCCTGCTCAGATACTGTATGATGCTTTTCACGGAAGATATCACAGTGCTACTGGAGCAATTATATTACTCTTCATTATTTGGGGATCATTTTTCTTTGGTGGCCTTTCTATCACTACAAGTGCCGCCAGAGTTGTAAGTACATCAATCTTACTACAGCTTTAGATTTCGATAGAGATAAAGCAAGTTAACTCACTGAATTGTTTGCGCTTTTTATATTACGAATTAAATGCTTATAAGACATCCCTACAATACTATGTCCAGGTATATGCATTATCCAGAGACAGCGGAGTTCCATTCTCATCAATCTGGCGTAAAGTCCACCCTAAGCACAAAGTTCCTGCAAACGCGGTATGGCTCTGCGCAGCCATCTGCATTCTTCTCGGGCTACCAATACTCAAGATCAACGTCGTATTCACAGCCATAACCTCGATTTGCACCATCGGGTGGGTCGGAGGCTATGCAGTACCCATCTTTGCTCGGATGGTAATGAAGGAGAGTAACTTCAAACCCGGGCCGTTTTACCTAGGGAAAGCAAGTAGGCCAATTTGCTTCATTGCATTTGTATGGATATGTTACACATGTTCAGTCTTCCTTCTACCTACACTCTACCCAATTACATTGAGTAATTTCAATTATGCACCAGCTGCTCTAGGGGTAGTTTTGGGATTGATCATGTTTTGGTGGGTTGTTGATGCTAGGAAATGGTTCAAGGGTCCTGTTAGGAACATTAATCCTGAAAATGGCACTAAAGTTTAAGTGTTTTTTCCTTTTTTTCTGTTTATTTTTCTAAGGTTATAGACTTGTAGTCCAAGATGTAGCTTACAGTAAACATTTTATTGTGGTGACATTTTTCTGTTGCTGTCACTCTTGTATAATTGAAAAAGGTGATACCAGTATAAATTTGTTACATGAAGATTGTTTACATTCTTGATCATGACTTTGCATAAAACATTGGGTTAAATTTTACCCATGTTAGTATTGGGTTTACATGTCGGATACGGGCGGGTGCATTGGGTTGGAGATTATGATAAATTCTACTTAGTTATCTATAGTAATCTCAATTGTTGGGGTATACGATAACCTTTTTTTTTTCGGCAGCCGTAAAATTAAGATATCCTGGTACACCTATTTATTAAAGAATAATTGTATCACAAATTTACCATGGAATGTGAATAGCTACATATTAAGATCGTACATCGGCCTCAGCTGTGCCCATCCATCGAGAATGAGAAGATGCCCACTTCATAAGTCCATGGGGGTTCCATTGTAAACTACGGAGTATTTGGCGACGAGTAAAATAACACCTTGGAATCTTGGATTATAAAGTTTTAATCGTTCTTTCCTCTTTATTCAATATACAGATCTTATGCACTCGTCGTTGCAACAATTGAGGAAAAAACAATAGTAGTATAAACGTCAAAGATCAATTAGTAGCCATCTAAGGGTCGACATCACGACATGGTAATTAACAACATCCACGAATGATAGAGAAATATATCATTAATATTTGTTAGTTAATTGATATATCTCTAATAAAAAAAGGAAGTGGGGATCCCTACAAATGAATCCTAAGAATTAAGTGTCGGAGGAAATAAGTGGAAATTGTACTTGTGCAAGACAACATTCTCACTAAGCAAAGAATATTGAGTCAAAGTGGTGTTACTTGTTCTAAGAATCAAAATCTTTCTACCTCACTTGACTTGTTTATTTTGAAATGAGCAAACATTGGTAGGGTTTTCAAAACAATCCCACCAAGCTAACATGTTAATCACACATTTATTCACGTTCTAGGTGGGTACAAAATTGAAGAAATCAGTAATTCTTTGAACTTTATTAATGGAGGTAAACTAGCTTTTAGCTAACAAAACAGAGAGTTTATCTCAGAAAAACAGGTAAAGGAAGTTTTTATTGAATGAAAAGTTATGAAGTAATTACAAATGGAGATGAATAAACATGGTTTATACACAACTAACTAATTTGTTACACCAGTCAACTCTTCTAACAAAATACTTTGACCTGCTATAGCAGCAGCTGGGAGTGGTCACAGTAGACAGCATATATTGAGGCTTGATGATGCAGACCAATCTCCTTAACATCCCCTCCTCAAGTTGGATTGGGAGGGGAATCGAGCAAACTCAACTTGCCAACAAAGAACTTGTGCTGCTGCTCACCTAAAGCTTTAGTGAAGACATCATCAATTTACTGTTAACTGGGAATGTGTGAAGTACAAATCAAGCCTTCTTCTATCTTTTCCGTAATGTAATGACAGTCTAGCTTTAGGTGTTTGGTACGCTCGTGAAACACAGGATTTGCTGCAATATGTTGAGCAGCTTTGTTGTCACAATGTAATGTAATAGGCTTTGTATTTTGTATTTGTAATTCCAATAAGAGCATTCAACCAAACAATCTCACTAGATATTTGACTCATGCTTCTATATTCAGATTTAGCTGATGATTTGCTGACAGTTTTTTTCCATGATACTAAAGAACTACCTAGAAATAAACAGTAGCATGTTAAAGACTTCCCTGAATAGGCACATGTCTCCCAGTCAGCATCACAGTAACTGTGAAGTTGACAGTCAGAATGGGGGGGATAAAATAATCCCAAATTTGCTGTCCTTTTAAGATACCTGATTAAATGCAAGGCTGCCTGTAAATGAGGGAGCCCGGGTTCTGTCAGAAAATGACTGAGTTGCTGAACACTGTAGGAAATATCAGGTCTTGTAAGGTTAAGATATAATAACCTCCCAATGATCCTCCTGTACAGTTCAGGCTGCTGTAAGAGGTCCCCTTCATCAGTGGTTAAACGTAAACCAGTAGGAAGAACAAATTTGGCTGGTTTACAATCCTCCATTTGGGAATCTGTAATGATGTCAGTCACATACTTCCTTTGGTTTAGAAGAATTCCTGAAGACCTTGCTACTTATATCCCTTAGAAGTATCTTAAAGGACCAAGATCCGTAATAGTAAAAGCTGTATCAAGCAATCCTTTAATATTGAGTATGTAAAGGTCATCATTACCAGTGATTACCAAATCATCAACATAAACTATGATCACGTGAATGAACCATTTGCCCCTGTCCTTGTGAACAAAGAGTAATCAGATTTTGATTTAACAAAGCCATTGGAGATAAGGAACTTTGACAACTCCAAATTCCATTGCCTTGAAGCTTGTTTTAACCCATACAAGGATTTCTTAAGCAGGCAAACATCATCATGACCCCGCTGCAATGTAACCTTCTGGTTTTTTCATATATACCTCTTCATCCTAAAAACAATGGAGGAAGGCATTATTAATATCTAGCTGATGTAAGGGCCAGTTTTTTATAGCTGCTAATGCAATGACCACCCTAACAGTAGTGAGTTTGGCAACTCGACTAAAAGTATATTTGTAGTCCTTGCCTTATATTTGGCTAAAACCTTTGGCTATAAGTCTTGCTTTGTACCTCTCAAATGTGCCATCAGGATTGAACTTGATTTTCTAAACCCATTTAGCTCCTAAGGCTTTCTTTACATGTGGAAGAGAAGTAAGCACCCAAGTTTGATTTTGATCCAATGCATCAAGTTCCTTTTTCATGGCTTGAACCCATTTAGGATCATCCTTGGTCTGTTTATAACATGAAGGCTCATATAATTGCATAACATTGGCACAGGAATGCTAATATTCAATTCCAAAGAATAACCATCCAGGTTGATCATGTCAAGGTCTGCAAAATGGTGACTATTCTGCTGTGCAAGATTGGCAGATGAATGAGAAGTGCCAGAGAGGAGAGACTGAGAGATACCCTTGCAAAGGTAGCCTTGAAGTTTGGTAGAAAGATATTTATGTTTGATTGATTTTTTTGCAGTAGAAGCATCAATATTATTACTATGTGGAATGGTAATAGTAGTGCAGGCATCAGCGTTATTATTATTTGGCATAGTACTAGTACTTTCTTAAACAAGTTGAGCAGTAGTAGTATGTAAATTGTTATCAGCGGAACTAGACTCGGTTGGAATTGCAGAAATTGCATTGTAAATCATCCTCATGAAACTCGGGTGGAAAAGAAAAAGAAGGTTGGCCATGTGTGTCAATCATACCAGGCTCATGTTTATAGTGAGGACTATATGGAAAGATGTGCTCTTGAAAAAACACATCCATGCTCATAATTATTTTATGAGTATCCAGATCACAGAGCTTGTAGCCTTTCTGATCAAAGGGATATCCCAGGAAAAGACATCTGATAACTCTATTGTCAAACTTGTCACCTATCTTTTAGGCAACATAACAAAGACACCCTATGACCTTCAGATGTGAGTAGCTTGAGGTTTTACCAAACAAAACTTCAAAAGGGGTTTTGCAGCCTAAAACTAAAGTAGGTAAAAGGTTTATCAGGTGTGTGGCAGCTAAAACCATGTCACCCCAGAACATCTTTGGCAAGAATGCTTGAAGTCTTAACGCTCTAGCAACCTCAAGAGGTGTCTATGCTTCCTCTCAACGACTCCATTTTGTTGTGGATTCCTTGAGATAGAATACTGATGTATAATGCCATGGGAGGCAAGTAAAACATCACATTCTTTTTGCACAATCTCAGTGCCATTGTCACTCCTTTAAATTTTAACAGTAGTCTGAAACCGATTCTTGATATAAGCAAAAAAATTTGCTAGAGTGTGAGCAATTCTCTCTTTATTCTTAAGCAAAATTGTTCAAGTGACTCTACTAAAATCAATTACAATAGTAAGAAAATATGAGGCACCATTCAGAGATTTAACTCTATATGGCCCCCAAAGATCAACATGGATCAATTCAAAAGAATTTGTAGTGATTGTGTTGTTAACAGGAGAAGGAAGCTTGTGATGTTTAGCAAGCAAACAAGTATCACAATGAAGATGTTTTTTTTTTTTTTTATTAAGATTGAACAATTTGGTACATGTTGCATAATACTCAAAGAGGAATGCCATAGCCTAGCATGCAACAGAGCTACATCAGGAAAGCCAACAGTGGCAGGAACAGAAGTAGAATTACAAGTATTATTAGCTAAAACGGAAATTTTATTTGTGGATTGAAACTGATAAATCCCTGCTAGCTTCTTTCCAGAACACATGATCACTTCAATGGAAGGGTTCTGAATGTAGAAATGAGTAGGAGTGAAGTTAGCACAAAGGTTACTATCATGTAAAAGTCTACCAAGGGAAATAATATTGTGCTTAAAATCTGGTAAAAACAAGACATTTTGTAAGGTGATTTGTTTTGTAAAAGGTACAGTACCAATATGCTTAACAAATTTGACTTGTCCATCAGGTAAGGTTATGGCTATAGGCTTAGTCAAAGATCTGAAAGTAGTGAACAATTGAAAATTGTAGATCATCCTATGATCTGAAGCTCCTAAGTCAAGTATCCAATTAACAGTTGTCCTAGTAGAAGGTGAAACAGTAAGAGTAGAAGCAAGGAGTGTACCAACAAAACTCTCACCAGGATTAGGAACATAAGATTGAAGTTTAAACAACTCCTTTGCAACGGCTTGAACAAAAATAGGATCAGAAGAATTAAATGCAGCTGGCTGAACTTGTTGTGGTACTTCATATGGAGTGTCATCAACATACTCAGTAGATTCCTCAACATTGGCTGCAATTCTGCGAGGACCAGCAGGACCATAAGAAAAATTTCCTCGAGATTATGAGTGCTTTGGCTTTAATAATTTGTTTGCATTCCAGCAAAAATCAAGAGTGTGCCCTGGTTTGTTGCAGTGAGTGCAAAAATATTGAGGTTTATTATTCTTAGGCCTCTTTGAATCACGTTGCCGCACATTGGAACCTCTCGTGAATGTGTAAGGCTTAGCTGAAGTTTGAGCAACTATTAGTGCAATTTCGCCATGAAAAATGCCAGAGTCGTCATCAGTAATCTGTTTCTACACCTCAGCTTGATGCACTTTTTCACTACAACGATATCTCGAGAAACTGACGATTTTCCTGACGGAAAAAAAATTCCGTCAGTGATTTTTTATGACTGACGGACTACTGACGGAAAAATAAAACTGACGGATTATCCGTCAGTAACCGTCAGTGAAAAATGGCGCGTTGACTTAGTCAAAGGCGGCAAAATTCACTTACGGGTACTGACGGAAATTCCGTTAGTAATTACTGATACTGACGGATTTTCCGTCACTAATTGTCCATTATACTGACGGAATTTCCGTCAGTAGCTAATAATAATGCAGTCAAACACAGCCCTGTCAAACATAGGTTCTGACGGACGGTAGAGGATCCATAGCAAGAATCTGATCGCGTAGGTGCTCATGTTTCTTGTGTAATCCCATCAGGAAATCAATCAAATTATGTGCATTATCTCTTTCAACAATTTTCTTAAGTAAAGCACAAGAACATGCAGCCAATGCACCACAATCACACTGAGGCAGTGGATCTAAAGCAGGCATGTCCTCCTAAATAGAACGAAGTTTAGCATAATATTCAGCCACCGAAGCATCACCTTAAGCAATATGCACGCCATCTTTACGCAATTGATAGAGGAAAGGTGCATTAGATTGATTATACCTTTCATTGATTTCATCCTAAGTTGTTTGCTAGAAGCAACATAAGACAGTCCTTTAACAATTTGATCAGAAAAAGAGTGAAGAATCCAACGCATAACAGTATAATCTGTACGAATCCAGTCACTGTAATTAGCATGATTTTCTGCAGGCTTAGGATATTCACCATTGATCAAACAAAGCTTATTTTTAGTAATAAGCGCTATACGAAAATTCCTTGACCAATGAAGAAAGGATTTGCCAGAGAACATTTGCGGAATGATATGCAATGCAGCTTGATCAGCATTAGTCAAATGAAGCGGATCTTTGTAGACTGAAGTTTAAACTGAATCAAGCATGTTGAACAATGAAAGATTGAAATTGAGATTTTCTGAATTTTGATTTTGTGTTTTGTACTTGAAATTTGCAAAAAAAAAAATGAAGAAAAGAAGAAATTGCAAATAATTTTGCAGCGGAATTGGAAAAAATGAAGAAAACAGGATCATTACTTTGTCTGATACCATGAAGAAATCAGTGAATTCCTTTGAACTCCATTAATGGAGGTAAACTAGGTTTTAGCTAATAAACAAAGAGTTTATCTCAGAAAAACAGGTAAATAAAGGAAGTTTTTATTGAATGAAAAGTTATGAAGTAATTACAAGTGGAGATGAATAAAAATGGTTTATATACAACTACCTAGTTTGTTACACCAGTCAACTCTTCTAACAAACTACTGTGACCTGTAACAGAATTGGATTGCCAGGTGGAGAAGGAAGCTTCTAGAAGCTTCGTGAAGGCATCTGTAGCAGCAGCTGAGAGTGGTCACAGTAGACAACATAGCTTGAGGCTTAATGATGCAGACCAATCTCCTTAACAAAAATCTACAAATTTATACAATTACAAAAAATATTATGGATCATAGTTACAAATTGGTTCACATATACTACCATAAATCAATTAGTCCTAATCATTAATCAAATACTAAACTTTAAGTTTGGTTTCAATACGGTTTAAAGAAGCAAGAAATTCCGGAGGGAGGTCCAACGTGCACGACCCGGCCCATTACCGCCCATGGCACCGCCGTTGACCCAAGAGCACTCGACATTTTCACAATGAGGAGGCACAGTTCTCGAATCAGCTTAGCCATGAGGCCGATTGTCTTATGTTATACCCTTCATTATTAATCGACCAATCGTATTGAAATTTAACTCCCTTATCCTTTTTTGGCATCACTCTCAACCACCCTTCATATATTTTCAAGTATATATGATGAAGCAACCTATTATTCATAACATCTTTAGCCTTAATTGCTCGCTTTGTCTCCAACAAGTATGACATCCGCATTTGATAAGTGAATATTTGTATGATTTTAACCCTCATTTTAGCTCGGTTTTGTATGTCATTTGTGCTTTGTTAAGCCATTTTATGAGCTAATATCGTCTTCTAGGCGAATTCCTGTGTTCTAACCTGTTTTGTAGGGAAAGTGACGTTTCTACGCCCTTTTTCTATATTTCCGAGCATTTGCCTAGAACTCGACGATTTGAAGATGCAAGCTTGACCAAGTGAAAGACATTTCAAGAAGGTTCACTAATTCAAAAGAGAGAAGAAGTAAAGACGATGTCGCAGTTGTCGGAAGATCAATCAGATAGGCGAAAGAAATCATCGCTTTACATCAAACCCTATCAACAAACCCGACTCAAGAGGTCAAGGGGGATGATGGAAGTCAAGTCAAAGCAAAGGGAGATGAAACGTTAGTCAAAAGCTTCTAGATGACAACTTACCCGATCAGGTAAGTGTGTACCCGATCGGGTATCCCTGCTGATCCGCACAATTGCTTCGACTTCCTCATTTTTGTCCTATGTGTTCAATGCTCGACCCCTTCCCCACGAAACCCTAATGCTATATAAAGGATGCTCCAGCCACTCTTCTCAACACATCTTACAATCCTCTTTACAATAATCTCTTCTCTTCTTACATTTCTCTTTAGATTAGGAGGAGGGAGAACTAGCCTCCCTTCTCTCATTTTCTTCTTCTTTTCATCTTTAGTTCTTAGTTATTTCTGTCCTTTCTACATCAAAAATTTAGCTTAGATTAATAAGAGTTTCAATCTTTGTAATCTACTTTGTTGGGTTCAAGCGTTGTAATTCAAGGAACGATTATTCTATGCAAGGGATTTCTATTATTGTTATCCCTTTCGTTGTTGATCGTCATATAGGTATTTCTACTTTATCCTTTGTTTGATGTCCTTTATTGTTTTCCATTTGATTGTTAGTCTCTTTACATATTATCTTAGATTCATTTTCATGTTGTTATAATAGTCATTTCATTTCCTAGATTGTCAATTAGTGTCGTTATTATCGCCATATAAAAAGTCAAAATCAAATAAACATGTCTATCCTAGTTTTTGTTATTAACTTCATCTTAGATTTTAACATCGTCATGAGTGAGTAGTCACCTTTCTAGGGTGTAGGGTAGCCATGTTAGATTGATTAAAAGATGATAATTGGATAAAAGAAATTGTGCTTTTAAAACGTTGTGTTTATGCATGTTTGGATTGTAACGATAGTTAACGGTTTTTGGCTAAAATCATTGACTAGAATGGAATTCTTTTCCAAGGTAGAGATACGGGAATTGAATAGACAAAGCATGACATGGTAGATTAAGACCTAGTAAATTGCCTAAAAGCCTGCTAGACCATCTGATCTATGATTGTAATGAACACATCATTCTTACGAACTCACAATGAATTATTTGCATATCCTAAATCCAATTTCATCAATATGACAATCTACATGTGTGAACCTACTTCCCTAGATGCTTTTCATTATTGTTAATTCATCATTTGCTTTATTGCTTTCATCTTCAATTGCTTTTATTTTGTTTTCATTTATGCTTTTTGTTAGTTTAGACATCATAATCCCAAAACCCAGAAAATCGTTAGATAAAACCCAATTGCGAGACAACTCACATTCTATAGGAAACACCATCTCCCTGAGGATCGACCCCTACTTCCCTAATTACATTAATTTGTTATTAGCCTAGTCTGGGTAATTTATCTTTGTATCGGGCTTGCGACAGGCCTGATCAACATTCCATAAGGTAAATCATATGTAGTAACTTTTCATTTGCCTCTAATAATTTGAGCCATATGAGCAATCTTATGAAAAATTAGATAAGGTATTAATATGACCCCTCATCAAGATAGAACGAAGAACAAGCATTTCATGACCATTTAATTTTTCTCACCTCCCTTTCTTGGAATTATAGAAGCTTGAAAAGTATTATAAATTAATTTTTTATGAGTAAAGTCCTTAGAAAAAACATTACTTTCTTCCGTCGCATCCTCATCAAAATACCCCTTGACTTCTACTCTTTCCACGTAACTTAAAAGTTCCCATGTAGGATCGGAATCAACTATAAGTCTAACACAAGGTGTAACACCCCACTTTCCTGGGAGCCTTTAACAAGATCTTTCTAGCAAGGTGGGGCACCACCATCGCGGTTTCTCGAGATATCCTCAATAGATCAATTGGTGATAGGTCACAATAAGCGACAAAACAACACAATTTCGAGTAACCCTAGGTTTTACACTAAAAAATGGAAATTTGGAAGCAATAAGTTTAAAATAGGTAGGAATTGAAAGGATATTGGGTAGTATATACTACTAGAAGAATAATAAAGATAAAACAATATATTTTATGACATAAAAATCAACTTCTTACATACTTCGAACCTTAGGAAACTTGAAAATTGACCAAGGTTTGGAGTTGGGAAGTCTTGTACCCACAAACTTGAACAAATGGTGGATTTAGAGGAAAATGGAACCTAGATCTATTAACAAATAAAAGTTTAATTAGATTTTATGTGCTTTAATAGATGGATTTGAAGGTATGAGGGAGGCAGCGGTTCAAACTTTGGGAAAATAATGAAGAGATTTGAGCGAAAATTGGTTACAGAAGTGAAGAACCGGTTCAGCTCCCGCGACTCGGTCGAGTACGGCCATGTACTTGGTCGAGTAGACCACACTCACTCGAGTGGCTGCGATGCACTCGATCGAGTGTCTAAATGTTCCTACCAATTATCCTTGCTGCTCGACCCAAGTAAGTTAACCACTTGGTCGATTTGGCACCAATTGGTCGAGTGCCTTCTTAGTACTCGGTCGAGTACCACTTTTGGTCACTTCCTTCTTGTTGCTTCGTATCGAGTCATAAGTGTATTTTACCTGTATCACTAGAGGGTACTCGGTCGTTGCAAGACTTACCCGTGACCAAACCCAAGTGGGTAACGCTACACATCATGCGTAAACACACTACACTGGAAAATACGGTTATCCTTACTAACACTCCCTCAAGATCCTCTAATACGCTAACACACACATCCTGATTCCACGACAAGGTACCTTAAATCACACATACTTAGCCTGAACTCATTCTACCAATTAGAATCAGAAAAGTGAGTTATGGTATTATTATCGTCACAGAGTTTAAATATACAATTAAGATTAAGTGAGATTAACGGAACATGTAAGGCATTATTAAAGAGGAGTAGAAGAAGGATTAATGAGATAAAAAGAACCAATGTGGTGAATAGGGAGGGAGGACCCATCGTTAATTATAAGATCACCGGTTTGTCATATGGTGCGTGAAAAGCCAAGTTGTTGATGTAACACCCCGATTATCCGGCCAAGATAATTGAAGGATTTACCGTCTCGGTTTCCCGATGTAGTGAATCTGAACTACAATTTAGCAACATCTTTTATAAATAAATAACGTTTAATGAATTACAAAACAACTATTAAATAATATGACTGATGACTACTACAATCTTTCTAATACAATCCACTACTACCGACTCAAAATGTCTAGACTCGACCTCTTGTCCATGCTCGGCCCAAATCCCGCTCGATTCCCTCCAAAATAGGTGACACTTCACAAGTCAACAAACGCCAGTCTCAATAATATAAAATCATAATACATAATACAGAAATGAAATATATGCATAATGACTATGACGTACAAAAACCACATGATACAATCCACACACCAGTACCGCGACACACCCAGACGTACTCGCCGCCCATCATACTGGTGTCGGGACACACCTAGACGCACCAAATCGCAATAAGGTACTTGGGACACACCCGTAGTACCGGGTCCGAGAGCTACCCGAATCCCTTGCCTGACGTCGTGTCTCGCTACACGAGTCCCTCCATACTCAAGTCATTAATGTGCACACCCCCCTCGGAGTGGGAAGCTCCAAGGGGAGATCCAAGCGAACGATGGTCTCCCAACCGCCTTTCGTCTCCTCAACAACTGTCAACAACCAATATCACAGTCGACATACATAATACGCCACAAGATATAGAACGTCATATACCTCACCATTTCCAACATACCCTTTTACCGCATATGAACACAAAATTATCACCATTGTTACCGAATATTGTCATACGACTCACAATATGAAATGACGACAAAAGACGGACTCATGCAATTACATTATTAAAACCGAGTAGGATTAACCTACCTTTTCGAAATCTTTTCAAATGACACAAATCCGACTCGATTCCGTCTCATGAAATTGTCTCATCCTACAACATTCACATACGCCTATCACAATACACCATATACAACAATATAATACTATACCCCTTATCATTACTCAATAATTACCCATATTATACTTACTATTCACTAATTACTTACCCATAATAAAAAAATCCCAAAATTTAGGGTTCATACTAACAAGAAAGAGGTAGATCTAGACTTACTTGGAGGAAGGAAAGGAAGAATAAAGGTAGAAATCTTCTAGCCCAAGCTTGAATCCCATGGAGAGATGTTTGAGAGGGATTTAGAGAGAAGGAGAAGAGTTTAAAGAGATAAAGAAGAAGGTGGAAATGAATAAGGTTAGGTGGAAATAATAGGGTTTGCGGATATAAAACAAGGCTGACGGAGTGCACTCGGGCGAGTGTCCAAACCACTCTACCGAGTGGCACTCACTCGGTCGAGTACCCGTGTACTCGACCCAGTTGACCTTACTCGGTCAAGTACAACATGTACTCAGCCGAGTCAACTTACTTGGTCGAGTATAACATATATATACCCGACCGGGTCTAGTATATGGTCAAACTTTACTTCCGGGTAGGCAAGGGTTCTCTCACGCATCCCAATGGTATTTTCCAAGTCCCAAAATATCCGGGTATTACAATTTAGGTCATCAGTAATATGATTGGTAGAGCCATTGTGCAGTGTAAACTCAAAGGGTATGCAGGAATGCAACCTGAGTTCAACCTGACTTTAAAAAAATATCAAATGATCTTATCAATTTCTGATATTTTGTGACACTTAACTTGGGGATGTTATAAGACACTTTATGAAGTTTCAAGATTTTTGGAGGTGTGTTACTATCTTTAACACAAATAGCAACTCAAACAGTCAGAAATGACTGAGGAAAACTTCACTTTACTTGACATAAACAAGGATTTAGTTACTTGATTGACTCCCAAAACTTAACACAAGAAGACAATTAGTTAACTTGACATATGTAAGCCTTAAATCCACAGATTAACACAGGATAAAGACCCAGAATTGAACAACACTACCAAGCAATTCACAGCCTAGCACAGAATTGATTCAGCAATGCCAAACAGGTTCTAATCTATCACCCACAGTTAGACATATGATGATAAATAGGCCTGGTTCAAACTACAGACTAATGCAAAAGTTTGAGAATTGACTTCCCAAGGTTTTTTTTTCGTTCATTCAATATAATCTGATTCTTACAATGCTACAAGAGCCTGTTATATAGGCATTACAAAAGATTGCAAACCGTAGGATTTAAATCTCATCCAAGGGCTACAAAGGACTCTCAAAAGCTATCTTAACTACTACTTAAAGTCTCCTAATGAGGACAAGCTCAATAGCTACAATAGTGCAGACGATAAAGTGAAATATAGACTGAATTACAAAAGCAAAAAGTTGTTTTGTTGTTTTCCTGAAATGGTAAAGTTTCAGTTTGTCTTCTCCTTGGGTTGTCTGGCTGATTTCCTTGTTCTTAGAACTCAAAAAGGCTTCACTTTTGATCATAGGGACCTTATTATTCATGCTTCTACTTGACCTAATGCAAAATGGAGCCACAACTGGACTGAGTTTGTGAAAATACCTTGTTGGACTCTTTTCTGAACTTGAACTTTGAATGTTGTTTTTCATGGACTTAGACTGAACCTATGGGAAAACTCTCCTGAAACTTTTTGTTGACCTTCATGTGGACTTGGCAAGGGGCCAAAGTGGGGGTTGCTGGATGACCTGGTGTACTTCTTGGGTGGCTGAAAGTTGGTTGAATGATCACTACAAGAAAAAGCTATATTAGCGACGAAAATTTTGCGACGGATATTAAATCCGTAGCAAAAACATACTTGCGACGGCTTTTGCGACGGGGATTGCGTTTTGCGACGGACTTGCGATGGATTTTCCGTCGCAGTACTTTTTAACATATGGCGCCCAACTTTTTACATGGCGGGAACCTCTGCGACGGATTATCCGTCGCTAATCAGTAATTGCGACGGATAGTCCGTCGCAAGTTTAAAAATTTGACCAAAAGTTTGACCAAAAAAGGCGACACGTGGGCTTGCTTCTGCGACGGAAATTCCTAGTGACGAATCTATTATATGACCTGCAAAGTCGCAATTTCTTTCCTTTATCGAAATCAATCGAAAATTCCCAAAATCCCAAAATCCCTAGTGACGACGACGACGACCCTCACTTCGACGACGACCACGACGACGACAACTCCCCACTAAATTCTTCCCTCCTCTCTCTCCCTCTTTCTCCTCTTTTTTTTGTTTTCCTGTCTTCTTCTCCGGCCGGCGCCCCACCCACCGGACCACCTGGCCCTTCTTTTCCCCTTCCCCTTCCCCTTCCCTTTCCCCTTCTCCCCCCTTTCCCCTTCCCTTTCCCCTTCCCCCGGTCCTTTCCCCTTTCCCCTGCCCAGATCCAGCCGACTCCCTCTCCTCTGCCGCTGCCGGACCGACGTGGCCCCTACTACGCCGCTGCCGTCCCCCGCCCCGTCCCTAATTAAGTCAGTTTAATTATTATATTAAGTTAATTAGTTTAATTATTATTAAGTATATGTTTAAGTGTATATTAAGTTAATTAGTTGAATTATAATTATTAATAAGTATAAGTTATATTGGTTTAAGTTAATTTTTTGTTTTGATTTAAGTTTAGTTATTATTAAGTATAAGTCCAAGTTTTTTTTTTGTTTAAGTTTAATTAGTGTGGTATATATGTTTATGTTTAAGTTTAATTGTGTTTATGTTTGCGTTATTTTGTTTAAGTTTAATTGTGTTTATTTTTATGTTTATGTTTGCGTTCTTATGATTAATTAGACTATAATTTTTTTTTGTTCATATATGGTAGACCTAGTACCCGTTCAAGAGTTATACATTAGGTGTAATTCTGCTAAGCTCGCCAGTTTTGGACGTATTTGAATCTGTGTTTAGCCATTTTACGTGTAATATTAGATCACATTTTTTTAATTTATTTGACGATTAAGTTTGGTTGACAGTTCCTTTAATGTTCTCTGAATACATATGGAGAGTGACAAGTCATTCAACATTGTGTATTTGGAGAACTGTAGGGAATTGCTGCCGAATTTTCGTCTCATAACAATTAATTGCAAATGATTAGTATTTACTAATGGTATGAAAGATTCAAAGATGGGTTTAGGTTGGAGAGATAAGGACCCATGAGCTCGAAATATTGTTTTTTTTTTGCAGGTTGGAGGTTGGAGTATGGATGTTGTTTGTTGTTGTTGTTGTTTTTGTTGTTGTTGTTGATGATGTTGTTGGAGGTTGTTGTTGGAGGTTGTTGTTGTTGTTGTTGTTGTTGTTGTTGTTGTTGTTGTTGTTGTTGTTTTGTTGTTGTTGTTGTTGTTGTTGTTGTTGTTGTTGTTGTTGTTGTTGTTGTTGTTGTTGTTGTTGTTGTTGTTGTTGTTGTTGTTGTTGTTGTTGTTGTTGTTGTTGTTGTTGTTGTTGTTTTTCTAGTAGTGGTTGTTGTTGTTGTTGTTGTGTTGTTGTTGTGTTGTTGTTGTTGTTGTTGTTGTTGTTGTTGTTGTTGTTGTTGTTGTTGTTGTTGTTGTTGTTGTTGTTGTTGTTGTTGTTGTTGTTGTTGTTGTTGTTGCTATTAGTACACTTTTAGTTCTTGTTGTTATTGTTTTGAATATTTATTTAAGTCGATAATAATAATTATAAACGTGTATGTAGATTTGAAATGAAAAGAGTACAACGGGCGTGGATGTTTGAAAGATTGGATTGTAATAAAAAATTAAGGCAAGAGTTTGTAATGAGCGTTAATGAAATCATTAATTATGTTAAGAAACAAGAAGATTACGGTAGATGTAAAGAAATTAGGTGCCCGTGTGTAAAGCGTAGAAATAGAAAATTTTTAGCCGAACAAGAAGTACGAAAACACCTAGGGAGCTGACTACTATGGAACACTCAATGAAGTTGTTGAATTGTCGTACACAAGCAAAAAAAGCACATATAATGTTAGTTTATTCAAATGTGATTGGATAGATAAATCTAAAAAAGGAATGCAAATGCATAAGGATTATAAACTTGTGGATGTTAATCGAAGCAAAAAATTTCCGAAATACAATCCATTTGTGTTGGCGTATCAAGTTGAACAAGTTTATTAAACTTCATATCCAAATATCAAAAGAGATAAAGATAAGTGGTCAGCAGTATTCAAAACTAAAACCAGATCGCATGTTGATGTTCCTATTGTCGAATCTGTGTTTCAAGATGATGTTATTAGTAGTGAGACAATACTATCAATAATTAAAGTGCCAGATGATAACGAATTTATAGAGGAGGAGGAAGAATAAATGCAAGTAGAGGACAATAATGAGGAGAAGGTAGAAGTGGAGGAGAAGGAGGATGAGGAGAAGCGGACGGAAGACGGAGCAGAAGATAAAGAGGAAGATAAAGAGGAAGAAAAAGATTTTATCGACTCTCTTTTTAAATACAACATTTCCGAAAACCAAAATTCAAGTAGTGATTATGAATAAGATTATTTCTAATTCTTATATTAGTTGAAACTAATTTTTCTAAATGTATGGGCGTTTGCAAAGCAATTTCATTTCAGCTGTTGACAGTTGTTTTTATTATTCATTAATAAGAATATATAGTTTCTTGTTATTTAATTGTACATGTTTGTTAATTCACGACAACTTTGAATACTTTAGTTTTTCTCAATATGGCGGGCGGACGAAGAAGAAGAGGTAGTTGTAGTAATGTAGGAAACAGAGCGCAGGACGATGAGAATGAACAAGTCAATGAAGGGAACGTGCAAACGACACGGGTGGATACTACTACTCGCAGAGTCCGCCTCGATTCGGATGAAGAAACATGTGTATAGTAAGACTAGTTCACTTTTACTTTAATTGTTTAATTATAATTATGATTATTTAAAATATCATAATATTTATATATAATGTATTTAACTATGATAATTAATTTCAGGTTCAGTGACTCAGATGTGGTTAAACTGATTTCGGAGACCATAACCTGCGGGTACAAGGAACACGCGCCAAACTGGAAAGAGGCGTCAAATGTTTTGCGGTCGTCTTGGTGGAACTGGTTTGAGGTATAATTATTTAAAATATTATAATTATATCTATTTAAATTTGTTTTTCTCAATTTATCTTTATTATTGATTTTTTATTTTTTTGTTTATTTACTTAATATTTTCCTAACTTTATGTTTTTAATCATGACAGCAAAGGGTTTCTTTCGATCCTTGCCATACAGATATGGTAAGGAAAGCTTGGGAATATGCCATGAAGACCCGTTTACGTCATATGATCTGCCGAGCCTCGCAGAAAGACGAGGAGCACAGGCCGAAGTGGATTCCTTTGGACTTATTTAGAAAGCTTAAGAATAGGCCCGTCGAAGATCCTTCTTTCGTTGCGAGATCTGAATCAGCCTCGGCTAATCGTAGGTCGGGATGTGAAGAGAAGGGAAAGGCGTTGCCTACTCACATTATGGGTAGAAAAAACACCTTGAGAATCATGGACGAAATGGTATATATACATCTTCTTTTATTTTTTATTTATTTATCTAATTATAATTTAATACTTACATATATATATATATATATATCTATGTTATATATATATCTATATATATATATAAGATATATATAATATATATATATATATATATATATATAGATATATTATCTATAGATATATATATATTAATCTATATATATATATATATGTTATACTAACAAGTATTTAAATTGTAGGTCGGGAAAAATTCATCTGATATCCCAAATGTCGTGCATGTCTTAGAGAAGACAAAGAAGCACAAGATCCGTGGATGGTTATCAAAAAACCAGCTGAACTCTTTGTAAGTTATGCATTATTTCGCTAATTGATTTATGTGTGTCATTTATAATTAATTACATTAATTATTTAAATGACAATTACTAATTCTGAACTTGTTTGTGATGCAGAATAAGATCATGTCAAAGAAGTCTGAGCTTCAAAGTCAAGGAGTCGAAAACATCGACAATAATGAGATCTATTATGAGGAGACTGGATTTGACGAGAAAGAAAGATGCTACAGATTGGGACCAGCGGCGGATTATTTGTTTGACCATCATAGGCACTCTGTTGCTACCTCAGCCCCGACTCAGTACACCCAAAGTTTGACTACTAAGCTGTCAAAGGAGAACGCGGCACTTAGGCAAGAGCGCGACGAGCAAGCTCGAAGGATTGCAGCTATAGAAGAGTACTTGAGTCAGGTTGCAAAAAATTTTACTCACAGCTGCAGAACTGGAGGACCTAACCAGGGTCGAGACGACTTTGATGATGATGGTGGCGATAATGCTAGGCCCCACCCATTCACCTCTTTCCCTCCATTCACTTCGTGGGGTTGACTGATTAGTTAGTTATTTTGAACTAAAACCTTTTATTTGTAAGACTTTACTTTTACGATATAAAATCAAAACATTGCTCATAAATGGTTTTGTGTTACATTAGTAACTTTGTTGGACGCGTAACTGCTGGAAAATTTCTGTTATTTGCAGGTTTTTGGTCGTTTTAACGCTTATATGGGATGCAGGAAACAGTCAATTCCTGGAATGTACAGGTGTTTTTGCGACGGAATTTCTGTCGCAAACATTGACTGACTTACTGCAAGTAGTCAAATTATGCGACGGAAATTCCGTCGCAAAAATTGATTTTCTCTTTGACTTGGCTATACAGGTGGCAGACAAGTCAAAAAGCCAGTCAAGTTTTGCGACGGAATTTCCGTCGCAAAACTTGAGTGCCTGTTTGACTTGACTGCCACTTGCAATCCGTCGCTATTTCTATTGGCGACGGATATTCCGTGGCAAATAACTTGCGACGGACTAATCCGTCGCAAAAACCACTGTTTGCGACGAAAATCTGCGACGGACATGATCCGTCGCAAAACTGTTTTTGGCGACGGAAATACCATGTTTTGCGGCGGATTATTCCGTTGCCAAAAACACCCGTAATTTCATTCAATAATCGATAATCTAGTTTATGTAACACCCCGCCACGCCCGGAGCCTTAGAGCAAGACCTTCCGAGTGTGGTGAGGTGCTACTCCTTTGTTTTCCGAGAGTAGGATGTACCAAAATGAGTCACGAATCATGATAGCATAAAAGTCCAACAAAAGGAAAAGATATACGTCTTAATAAGTTACAAGTCCAAGCCAAATCAAATGAAACAAAGTACTAAAGGCCCAAATATACTACAATGTCAATAATACAAGCCCAAACACTACTAGAAACGACTCGTGACCGCCCAAGCCCGTACAAGCAAAGCATCATCATTAAGCACCATCATCATTATCATCATACATGCTCACGACCTACTCGCCATACGTCAGAAATCCCGTATGGGTCACGGTACACAAAACAATACATGGTCAGTTTACATGTACATTATCAACATCAAGAAAATCACAATATAAACATCACTCGTATCCGGTGCCATCTAGAAGCGCACCAATCACCATCCGCGATGCCATCAACTAGCACATCGCAATGTCTAGGGCACACCGAAAACATCGTGGGTCCTACCACAGTAGGTCACCCCAAGACCCAGGTCATGACCACGTGCATTGTCTCTTCCATGGTAGGACTAGGAAGAGCGACCCCAGATTCTATGGAGTCGGTTCCCACAACAGCTCAATAATATAACCACTCATAACTCCAACATGTATCACAATCATAACACACATCCAAATACAAACCATCATGTCACAATCACATCATAGTTCATAACGATCAATCATATACACATAAAACGAGTAAGATTAACCTACCTTTTCGCAATTCACACAAAAGCAAACACAAGCAACGCTAGAATTTCTCTTCTATGAAACCGCTACCTACAATACCATAATAATAGTAATTAATACTAGCTAGTTTAGAACCCGTGCATAAATGCACGGTATATAGTGTTTTTTATTTTTAATAAATTACTTAGATAATAGTGGTATCTCATTAATTGTTCATTTTTCTCGCCATTACCTTTTACTTTGAAAAAAAAGTTGAAACTGAAAATTAATTAAGAGAATTGAGTAGCGTGTTGAAATGTATTTTTTTTAAAAAAATATTTTTGTATACAACAAAGCTAGTGATCCCAATTTATAAATTCTCTCAATATCTTTTGTCATGAAAGTAATAAAAACTGTATACAATTTTTTTAATACGGAATATACAATTTTTTGCCATTCTAAAATAATAGTATCAATAAAATATTTAATAATTTAAAGTTTATATAATTTTTTTATATTTTAATTAAAAGATTATAGTTTAGAATTTAGTAAATATAATATAATTTGATGAAAAGATTAATTTTAATGAAAAGATAACTATTAAATGAAATAAACTAATATATTAATGTCCTCATTTAGTTAATGCATAGGGTCAAAACAAACATTCTAGGTCAAGTCCTATTATTCTCAACACTTTAATCAATAGATAACAAAATATTTAATTAAGTTTCCCCCAAATACTTAGTCAAGTAACAAGCTTTCTATTAATTAGTGATAAATCCCTTAATTTCATTCAATAATCGATAATCTAGTTTAAGTGAATTGCGAAAAGGTAGGTTAATCTTACTCGGTTTATGTGTATATGATTGATCGTTATGAACTATGATGTGATTGTGACATGATGGTTTGTATTTGGATGTGTGTTATGATTGTGATACATGTTGGAGTTACGAGTGGTTATATTATTGAGCTGTTGTGGGAACCGGCTCCATAGAATCTGGGGTCGCTCTTCATAGTCCTACCATGGAAGAGACAATGCACGTGGTCATAACCTGGGTCTTGGGGTGACCTACTATGGTAGGACCCACGATGTTTTCGGTGTACCCTAGATATTGCGATGTGCTACTTGATGGCATCACGGATTGTGATTGGTGCGCTTCTAGATGGCACCGGATATGAGTGATGTTTATATTGTGTTTTCCTTGATGTTGATAATGTACATGTAAACTGACCATGTATTGTTTTGTGTACCGTGAATCATACGAGATTTCTGACGTATGGCGAGTAGGTCGTGAGCAGGTATGATGATGATGATGATGGTGCTTGATGATGATGCTTTGCTTGTACGGGCTTGGGCGGTCACGAGTCGTTTCTAGTAATGTTTGGGCTTGTATTGTTGACATTGTAGTATATTTGGGCCTTTAGTACTTTGTTTCAATTGATTTGGCTTGGACTTGTAACTTATTAAGACGTATATCTTTTCCTTTTGTTGGAATTTTATGCTATCATGAATCGTGACTCATTTTGGTACATCCTACTCTCGGAAAACCAAGGAGTAGCACCTCACCACACTCGGAAGGTCTTGCGCTAAGACTCCGGGCGTGGCGGGGTGTTACAAAGTGGTATCAGAACGATGATCTTGAGCCAAAACCCATGAACAAATGAACATAGGGTGTCTAACATTTAAAATGAACCCAGAATGAAATAATTGGAGCCAATCTGCTAGAAGGAAGATGTCTATAGTGGCACTACGACCCTCTCATATCCTCACAGGTCACTTAACGTGGGTTGATATAGGATGCGAAGCGATGTGATGCATTGTTGTGCTAATGTGGTGAACATGTTGTTTGAGATGTGATGTATATTATTGTTGGTAATGATGGAAATCGGATATGATAAAAGATGTGATATGATGAGTATTATGAGGCATAGTGAAGCGTCTGTGAAAATGCCATTTGTTATCTAGGGTTTTCATATATGTTCAAGACTAAACCCTAATTTAATTTACTAAAGCCCAACAATGGATTAGGGTTTCACATGATCAAGGCTTATGAGCCGCGCCACTTTTGAATAGCCTATAGGTTCAATCAGGGTTTAAGTAAGTTGTAAACCTAAATATCTTTCTTGTTTCACAAGGGAGGCACATAGGTTACTAGGGTTTGGAATTTAACCTAATATCTTTCTTGTTGCTGAAGGTAGGCCACGGCTACAGCTAGGGTTTCTAATAAAAACCTAGTTTGCCTCTCCACTATAAATACACATGCTTCCCATGCATTTAAAACTTAGCTTTTCATACTAGACTTCTTCTTTGCAAACGTTCTTAATATTTTCAAGTAAATCGTTGTTTTGCAAAAACCTTATTTTCAAAAAGCCGCAATATACTCGTGATTTGAGAAAAACGTTATTGGATAATAGTGCTAGAATTATTTCTTATAAGTTTTATTATGTGAACACCAAGAACAATCAAAAACACGTTCTTATTAACGTAAGATAGAATCGAGTATTTATCGATACTTAACTTTGAATCGAGTATTTAACGGTACTCAACTTTGAGTTACAACTAGAGTTAGTTGTAGGAGTAGAGTTGATGAAACACCAAACTAGGGGCTAAGACAAGAATAGAAAACACACAACACAAGACAAGGACAAGATAGATAAAACCCTGTATTCAGGACTACCAAGACAAGCACAGATAGTTCTAAATGCAGTGAATCCCAAGCTAAACTCACCCACTAAGACAAGCACAAGTGAATGACCCTAACTTAGGCCAACAAACTAAGACTAGCACAAGTTTGTTGAGGGTTGAGAGCTAACCAAGGCTGGCACAGGTTAACAAAGAAAGAGTGAAAACTCTGGTTTTTATCATTCAGCATTCTGAGTTTCTTTCAAGGCAAAAGGCTCTTTATATAGAGCATTACAAAAGATCCTCACCATCCAACATAAGACTACATCTAAGGGCTTAAAAGGACCCTTGAAATAACAACAAATGAGATACAAAAGTCTACTAGTAAGACGAGCAAAAACAGACTGCAACAACTTCAGAAAAAGCAACTGAAAAGTAAGTTTGTCTCCTTTCCTGAAATGGCATTGTTTGAGCAGTTTTCTTTGGGGTTGTTTTGGCTGTCTGGTGCTTCAAATGGAACCTTGAGAGGGACTTCTAAGCTCCTTCCAACGTCCTTATTAATACTACTAAGGGTCACACAAAAGTAAGATGCCTTTGTTCATCCATTGGTCTTGAAACCAGCCTGGCTCTCAAAGTGACTGATTAACTTGTGGGCTGTTTTACTTGAACTTCCAAGGATAATTTGGAAAACTTATCCTGGACTTTTTTGTAGCTAAGGACCTCAACTAGATGGGAAAAGAAGTTGGAGCCCTTGCTTGGACAATTGCTGTAGGATATGTGGCCTGGAACTGGTACTTGTGTCTGTGGAATCCTTCTGGCTGTTGTTGATTTGGGACCTTGTTACTCTGGTTGGCATGGCTTGTGTAGATGTTGTTGTTGCTTGATCATGAGCCTTTGATGGTGTCATAACTTGATTGTGTGTTGCTTGGACATGGTTACCTTTTGTTGCTTTTGAAAACTTAGTTGTTTGGACTTGATCTGCCTTAGACTGAACATGGGTGTCTTTGTTGGTTGTTGTCTGAACTGGATTGCCAAATGAGGTTGCTCCCCTAGCTCCTGCTTCATCCTCCCCAGGTTGGAAAGATTTGAGCATCAAATCTCCAGGGTTCTCTTCTTCACTGTCATAGTAGGGGCTAAGGTCTCCTATGTTAAATGTGCCATGAACTCCATATTCTCCTGGCAAATCCACCTTGTAAGCATTGGCTCCCACCTTTTCTATGACTTCAAAAGGGCCTTCTGCTCTAGGCATAAGTTTGTTCTTTCTTTTGCTTGGGAACCTTTCCTTTCTGAGGTGTAACCACACCAGGTCACCTGCTTGAAACTCCTTCTTTCCTCTTGGCACCTTGGCTTTGATTTTGTACTGCTCATTAGTCTTCTCTATGTTTCTCTTAACCTGTTCATGCAACCTGAGCATTTGTTCCACCCTTTTCTTGGCATCATAGTTCAGTATCTCTTTAGGCACATTGGATAGCTCCATAGGCATGAGTGGGTTGCTGCCATAGACCACCTCAAAGGGACTGTGGCCAGTACTTGATGAAGGGGCCCTGTTGAAGGCAAATTCTGCTTGGGCTAGTTTGAGATCCCAATCTCCTAGTGACTTCTTCACAATGCACCTCAGTATTCTCCCTAGGGTTTTGTTGGTGATTTCTGTTTGACCATCAGTTTGAGGATGGTGGGATGTACTAAAAAGCAGCCTGGTGTCTAGGAGCTTCCACAGGGTCTTCCAGAAGTAACTCATAAACTTTGTATCCCTGTCTGAAACAATTGATCTAGGCACTCCATGTAGTTTGACTACTTCTTTGAAGTAAAGCTCAGCAACCCCTGAGGCATCCTCAGTCTTCCTACATGGCACAAAGTGAGCCATTTTGCTAAATCTGTCAACCACAACCATGATGGAATCCTTTCCCCTAGGAGTCTTGGGCAGAGCCACAATGAAATCCATGCTGATGTCTTCCCAAGGTTTGTCAGGTACAGGCAGTGGAGTGTAAGGTCCTGCTTGGAAAGAACTCTTTGCCTTTTGGCAAGTAGAACACCTCCTAAGAATAGCTTGAACATCCCCTTCCATCCTAGGCCAGTAAAACTGATCTTGCAGGATATCCATGGTCTTCTGCACCCCAAAATGTCCTGCTAGCCCATTAGAGTGGACTTCCCTCACCAATAGGTCCCTGTATGAGCCCCTAGGGACACACAATTTGTTCCCCTTAAACATGTAACCTTCCTGCAGCTGATACTTGGTCTCTTTTACTCTAGGACTGTTCTGCAGGGTTAACCAATCCTCCATGAAATCAGGATCATCCTGGTACAGCTCCTTCATAAACTCAAAGCCTAGCACCCTTTGTTGGATTGTCACCAACATAGAATGTCTCCTAGACAAGGCATCTGCTACCACATTTGACTTACCTTCCTTGTATTTGCTTGAGAAGTTGAAGGACTGAAGGTATTCAACCCATTTTGCATGCCTTGCACTGAGCTTGTGTTGGCCATTTATGTATTTCAAGGCCTCATGATCAGAGTGAAGTACAAAAGGCTTGGGTTTAAGATAATGGCTCCAGTACATGAGGGCTCTCACCAAGGCATAAAACTCCTTGTCATATGTGGAGTAATTGAGCTTAGCCCCATTGAGCTTCTCACTGAAGAAGGCCACAGGATTCCTTCCTTGGATGAGTACTGCTCCAATCCCTACCCCACTTGCATCACACTCTACTTCGAATAGCTGATCAAAATCAGGTAGAGCTAGTATAGGTGCCTCACAAAGCTTCTTTTTGATGAGCTCAAAGGCTGCTTGTGCCTGTTCAGTCCACTTGAACTCACCCTTCTTCATCCCTTCTGTTACAGGCACCATGATAGTGCTGAATCCCTGTATGAACCTCCTATAGAAGGAGGCTAGGCCATGAAAACCCCTAACCTCAGTGATGTTCTTGGGAATAGGCCAAGACTTGATGGCTGCAATCTTCTCCTGATCCACAGATATGCCCTTGGCAGAGATGACATACCCCAAGAATTTAACCTCCTCAGCCATGAAAGTACACTTCTCCATTTTCCCAAAGAGCTTATGCTCTCTCAGTTTCAGAAACAACAACTTTAGATGGTTCAGATGTTCAGATTTGCCCTTACTATAGACCAGGATATCATCAAAGTACACCACAATGAACTGACCTATGAAAGGCCTTAAGACTTCAGTCATAAGTCTCATGAATGTACTAGGGGCATTGGAGAGACCAAATGGCATCACCAGCCATTCATAGAGCCCATGCTTGGTTTTAAATGCTGTTTTCCACTCATCCCCCTCCCTGATTCTCACCTGGTGGTAACCTTGCCTAAGATCTATCTTGGAGAATAGACTGGCTCCACTTAACTCATCCAACATGTCATCCAGCCTTGGGATGGGGAACCTGTACTTGACAGTGATATTGTTAATGGCCCTGCTGTCAATACACATTCTCCATGAACCATCCTTCTTAGGAACTAGGAGGGCAGGCACTGCACAAGGACTCAAAGATTCCCTGACAAATCCCTTTGACATCAGCTCCTCCACCTGCCTCTGCAACTCTTGGGTGGACTTGGGGTCACTCCTGTATGCTGGCCTGTTAGGTAGCATGGCACCTGGAATGAGGTCTATCTGGTGCTCTATGCCCCTTAGGGGGGGAAGTCCTGATGGTAGTTCTTCTGGAAATACATCCTCATGCTCACTGATCAGCTCCTTTACCTCTGGGGGCACCTCAACTGGTTCCTCAACCTGTTTGGATAAGAGGAAATATACAGGTTGTTCTTGTTCCACCTCTCTGAGCATGGCTGCCTCTGTGAGGAAAAGAACCTCCTTGGATCCACTGGTACTAGGACTACCATAGTCCCTAGTGTTTGGGGGTAAAGGTAAAAGGAGGAGAAAGATGTTGATTCCTTTATGCAGGCATCTGATCAAACTCCCATGGTCTGCCCAGCAAAATGGCATGCATCCATAGGACTACAACAAGTCACCTCATCCTTGTAGGTTAGGTTTAGAGAAGACACTAAACATTTGTTGATGACCCTTACTTCAGCAACCCTGTCAGCCACTCTCATGTAAGGTTGGGGTGGGACCTCAAAAGTCAAGCTTGTTAAAGAAGGTCAGAGGCCACATTGTCAAACTCTCCCATCTATGATCACAACAAACCATCAAAATAGTACCTGCTCTCCTGTCTTAGATCTCTTTTCTGGAATCCCAGAATTGAGTGCGAAACGGAAAAAGAACAAGTTGTGACAGTGCTCCTTACTACCAAAATTGCTCACCTTCCTCTTCCTAAAATATTTGTTCCCTCCTCCTGCTCATACTCAATGGCCCTTACTTCTCCCATTCCCTGACTTCCACTGCTGTCAAGGCTCTTCTTGAGGGAATTTTTCTCTTTTGGCCATAGTTTGACAAAATAACATTTTCTCTTCTCTTCTGATAATTGAGGGTAAATGACTTACAGGTAGCCTTACCCTTGTCCAAGGGGTTCCTATTAAAAGTTATGATTCCTTATTCAGAAAAGACAATTATTAAATGCAGCATAAGGTTTATACTAGCAGGTCAAAAGAATGGTTGGCCTTCAAATTTCTCAACAAAGGGATAGGTTAAACACATTTAACAAAGAAAGAAAATGCATCCTAACCTTTCTGAATGCTTTCAAGGCCTTCTAGGAATATATAGATTACAAAATCCTTTCTCAGTGATGTAAGATAATCTAAGCTGCTGAAACTCAACAGATACAAAACAGACTTTTTTTTTTGTTTAGTTTGACAACTTTGAACATGAATCCTGAGTAATGATGGCATTGTTTTTGTTCAACATTTTTTTGGGGTTGACCAGTTTTGATGGTTCCTTATGAACCTTGGGGAGACTCTTCCTTCCAACGTCCTTATTATACTACTTCACACAAAATAGCTGCCTTGGGCATCCATCATCTTATCCTTTGTATTAAAGACTCTCTGATCCCTTGGTGTTCTTGAATTCAAGATTTAATTTGGATCCTGGAGGAATGTTTGTAGCTAAGGACCTCAATGATGCCCTGAATTCCTTGTCCTTGCTTGACAATGAAGGTTCCTCTCTTCAGGTGGTCTGACCCTCTGTGGAATCCTAGGCCTCTGATTGGCTCTGCCTCTTCCTCCAGCAATGATTTGGATGCCTATGTGCTTGATGTGATGCCTTGTGATGATCAGGTCCTCCTTGCTTGATGGTTGTATTCTCTTCACTGTTGGGCTTTTTTTGTTTACTTTGTAGTTTTGTTTGGACTTGTAAAATAAAGACGCTGATAACTTTTGTTGGTTGTTGTCTGAACTGGATTGCCAAATGAGGTTGCTAAGACCCCTAGCTCCTGCTTCAGTTGATAAACTTTTGTGAATCCGGAGTAGGTACTAAAATTATTAATTGAGAAATAGTGTACGTAGGTTTCAAAGTGTGAAACTCATCCACTTCAAAAATCCAGGGTTGTGTCCTCGTGCCTTTTTTATTTGTTTACGGTATTTTCTTTTATTTCCATGGAAGCTATATTAGTTGGTTGTTGAACCTTGTAATCATCATCATGAGCCTTTGATTCATAACCATGGTTTTGAACGCTTGTTGTCTGACTGGATTGCCAAATGAGGTTGCTCCCCTAGCTCCTGCTTCAGTTGATAATTTTGTAATCCGGAGTAGGTACTAAAATTATTAATTGAGAAATAGTGGACGTAGGTTTCAAAGTGTGAAACTCATCCACTTCAAAAATCCTTGTGTCTCGTGCCTTTTTTATTTGTTTACGTATTTTATTATTTCCATACACGTTACAAGTAATTAGTTGGGTTGAATTTAATCAACAAATTCAAACCACATATTACTTTTACACGCTTATACGGACAATCGAAAAAGTAGGCATACTTTATTTATACTCAATTAACCCCTCTCTTGAGTATTTGGGATCAATAGACTCTTCAATTGGTATCAGAGCCTCGTGCTCTTGATTGCCTATTAACATAGAGACTGATCCATTTGTTTTATTTTTTTTGCCTATTTTAAATCATTTTTCTTATCTCGTGTGAAATGGAATCCAAACACCTAAAAGCTCCCATCTTTGAAGGAAAAAACTATGGTCTTTGGAAGAACATGATGACACACTATAATAAGGGACATGATTGAGAATGTTAGAAGATCATCCAAAGCGGTCCTAATAAAGTTTTAGTCGTATCTGAAAACGGCACTACGTATGAGAAAGACAAAAAGGACTATATTGAGGCTGACTACCGTAAGGCAGATAAAAACTCGAAAGCCATGATGTTATTGCAAAACGGCATGAACAGTACTGAGTTTCATAGATTCTCATCGTCTTGTAGTACGACCAAGGAAATATGGGATGGTATTGAACGTGCATACGACGGTAATGCCCTTGTGAAAAAGCAAAGGATTGATGTACTCATCCAAAGGTACGAACTCTTCTCAATGAAGAAGAATGAATCAATCAACAGGATGTCGGCACGTTTTTCAAGCTTAACGAACGAACTCCGAAATCTTGGGAGAAAATTCGATTATGAGGATATTGTAATAAAAGTCCTTAGGAGTCTCTCTAAGAGATGGACATCCAAGGTGACTGCGATTGTAGAAGCAAGAGATCTCACTCTTCTAACTGACAAAGAACTAATAGGTTCCCTCATGGCTCACAAGCACCTACTCGACAAGCCTGCTAGGGACTCTAGCAAAGGTAAAGGTAAGCGTTGCAAGCCAGTGATCGTGAAGAGGATATAGAAGATAAAACCGTCTTGTTTGCAAAGCGTTTTAGAACGAATCTCTTCAAAGGAAAGCAATCAAAATTCAGCACCAACAAAACATTCAACAAAAATCCCAATGAGTCCAAACCTTCTTTCACCAATAAAGGATGCTTCAAATGTGGCGAGACAGGTCACATGATCAAAGACTGTCCCACATAGAAGACGATTAAAGACAAAGCAAAACGGGATAAGACTAAAAGGGAATTCAAGCAAGTCATGCTAGCATCATGATGGGGAGAGTTCAACACTGAAGATGACGAAGAATCCGAAGGTGAGGAGGTCGCAAATCTCTGTCTAATCAACATTAGTCTTGACCTAATTACTGACAGTGATGATGAGAGCAACAACTCAAGATCAGAATTCTGTTTGATAGGAGAATCAGACTCGGACATCGAAACTGACGAGGTAAGTTTTATTCGTCTTAAGAATCAAGTTGAAAAATGACCTATGAATGCTATGATAGATTACTAACAAACCCTTGATCAATGTGTGATACATGGATTGGTGATCCTTGCCGAACTGTGGTATGTGGGGAACCACGAAGGGGTGCACTTTGATGGACAAACGTAGAAATACGCATTTGTCGAGTCGCCACCAATTTTTATGGGAAATTGGAATCGTTCGAATACTTTATGCCATGTCAAGACACAAAGTAATGACATGAACATTAAGAACTCGTTACCCTTAACATTCTATGTCTAGAATGACTCTCGTGGATGCCAATGAACACGGATGTTCACAGAGATCTGGAGTAAGGGATTAGGGTACGTATTAGGAAGTTCTTTAATCGAACACCTAATCCCGCCAGCCTCAATAGCGGCATCTACTAATGATTAGGAAAATCGTTCATATTTGATATGTTATCGATTGTATGCATGCAACGTAACATCCAATATTTTAATCCTAACATGTGAATTAGACTAAGTCGGTGAACATGTAATTAGCACTCAATTATGTCGAATTGGGAATTAGAATTAATTATACATGAAAGGTAAAAAAATCATACAATTACAATGACTAAATGAGATTACAACGGATTACAAAGGATTACGAGATCCACGTCAGAAATATACTCAAAACGGAGATTTGAAGAAAAGGAAAATAAAATATTTGAAAACTAAAAAGACGGATCAGGAGCGATATTACGACTAATAGTTAATTAATTACGTAACTAAAGCTACGTCAAGGCAAAAACAGAATTTCAGGGACATAATTCAACCCAGAACAACTGCCTTCTTTGGAAGAGGCGCAACACTTGGTGCGTCTGTTCTTGAGTTGAATTATGACTGTGAAGTCAGAATCCTAAGCAGTTAACATTCTTTGGTGTATTTACGATGCATTATTGATCAATAACTCGAGTGAAAGTGGTTTAACATATCAATTACTATAATTTGTATCAAAGACTAATAAAAATAAATAAGAAAAATAAAAAATCGCAGCAACGAGAGGAAGAAGAAGAAGAGCAGGAGCAGGCAGCCTCTGGAAGACGCGCGACAAATGCTGCGACTCTTCGAAGAGGCGCTTATGCTTATGCGTTTCTTCTCGACGTCTGATGACTACTAAAAAGATTTTGTTAAAAAGGTTTTACTTTGAAATCGGTTTTGAATCTATTTCTGACATGAAAGTTACATTAATAATAAATAAGAATGCAAAAAAAAAAGACGGGATTTACACCCTCAGACTTACATGTTGACGAAACGAGATTGACTAAGTTGCGTTTTAGCGATAGCTCGACTTGAATATTTGCAGAAAGTGCCCTTGTTAAAAGACTAAAGTTGATTGATTAAATTGATTGAGTGTAGTGGTCAAATTGGTCGGTCAAGCAAACGTGACGGGCACCCAGAAGGATCTGAGCTTACGTGATCGATTGATGAAGCACGTAGATGTCGATAGCTTAGAGCAAGGTCTGGAATGCAAAGAGAGAAGAGAAGGGGCAGAACAATCGTGTAGCTTAAAAGTGAGAACGGAGCTCTCCTTTTATAGTAGAAAATGTGGAAGAGTCATAGGACAACTCAAACTTTGGAAAGAAAAGACTGGGAAGAGGCGCAGCAGAGCTGCGATCCTTCGATGAGGCGCATCACCTGCTGCGTCATTTCCCCAGAGGTTTCCTGCTACGGAATGAAGATTCCCACGTTTCTGTTACGGAATTGTGGTTAATCTACACTTCCCTTCTAAAAGGATACGAGATAAAGTTTTATTAAAATAAGATAGAATTTGAAATATTAATAATATAATAAGAATATTTTCAAGCGTTCCGATTCAGAGTTTTGAAACGGTTTTGATAAGTGAATATTTGTATGATTTTAATCCCCAATTTAGCTCGGTTTTGTATGTCATTTGTGCTTTGTTAAGCCACTTTATGAGCTAATATCGTCTTCTAGGCGAATTTCTATGTTCTAACCTGTTTTGTAGGGAAAGTGACGTTTCTACGCCCTTTTTCTATATTCCCGAGCATTTGCCTAGAACCCGAAGATTTAAAGAAGCAAGCTTGACCAAGTCAAAGGCATATCAAGAAGGTTCACTGATTCGAAAGAGAGAAGAAGTAAAGACGGTTTCGCAGTTGTCGGAAGATCGATCAGCTAGGCGAAGAATTCATCATTTTACATCAAACCCTATCAACAAACCCGACTCAAGAGGTCAAGGGGGATAATGAAAGTCAAGTAATATGCAAGGGGAGATGAAATGAAAGTCAATTGACCAAGATGGCAACTTACCCGATCGGGTAAGTCGTGTACCCGATCGGGTAAGTAGTGTACCCGATCGGGTATCTCTGCTGATCCGAGCTTTTGCTTCGACTTCCTCCTTTTTGTCCTATGTGATCAATGCATGACCCCTCCCCCACGAAACCCTACTGCTATATAAAGAGAGCCTCAGCCACCACAATGATATACTACACACTACTTCTTTCAATACATTTCTCTCTTTACAAAAACCCTAGATTAGGAGGAGAGAGACCTAGCCTCTCTTCTCTCATTTTCTTCTTTTTCGTCTTTAGTTTCATGGTTTATTTCTGTCTTTTCTACATCAAATCCTTAGCTTAGATCAATAAGAATTTCATCTTTGTAATCTACTTTGTGTGGTTCAAGCGTTGTAATTCGTGGATCGACAATTCTATGCAAGGAATTTCTATTATGGTTATTTGTAATTCATCATTATCGTTGTTGATCATCATCTAGGTATTCCTATTTCACCTTTTGTTTAAAGTCTTTATGTTTCCTATTTGATTGTTATTTCCTTTACATGTTATTGTAGATTCAATTTCAATATCGTTGTAATCGTTTTACTTCATTAGATCGTCAATATAGCGTCGTTATTATCGCCATACAAAGAGTCTTAAAATATTGTCAAAACCAAATAAACATGTCTATCCTAGTTTTTAATATTAACATCATCTTAGATATAAACATCACCATGAGTGAGTAGTCGTTTTTCTAGGTAGTAGGGTAGCCATGTAGGTTGATTAAAAGATGATAATTGGATAAAAGAAATTATGCTTTTAAAACATTGTGTCTATGCATGTTTGGACTATAACGATAGTTAACGATTCCTGATCAAAATCATTGACCAAAATGGAATTCTTTTCCAAGGTAGAAATACGTGAATTGAAAAGACAAAGCATGACATGGTAGATTAAGACCTAGTAAATTGCCTAAAAGCCTGCTAGACCATCTGATCTATGATTGTAATGAACACATCATTCTTACGAACTCACAATGAGTTATTTGCATGTTCTAAATCCAATTTTGTCAATAAATTAATCTACATGTGTGAACCTACTTACCTAGATTCTTTTCATCATTGTTAATTCATCACCTGCTTTATTGTTTTCATTTTGATTTGCTTTTATTTTGTTTTTATTTATGCTTTTTAGTTTAGAAATAAAAACATCAAAACCCAGATACTCGTTAGATAAGACCCAATTGCAAGACATTTCACACTTTATAGGAAACACCATCTCCCTGAGGATCGACCCCTACTTCCCTAATTACATTAATTTGTTATTAGCCTAGTCTGGGTAATTATCTTTGACCAGGGCTTGCGACAGGCCCGATCAAATTTTGGCGCCGTTGCCGGGGAGCACGGTTTAGTTTTCCTTTTTTTTTTCTTGTGATTTTTATTGCAATTAGTTTTATCTAGTCTTTAGGAACCCAAATTCCTTAAGACCTCTCTTGATTTTTCATCTTAGCTTTTCAATCTTATGCCCAGATCTTCTAGACTAGGGACCCCTATCTCTTTAGACCCCGATCTAGAAATGACTCTGCGTAGGAGACGAAAGCTATTCAACGAAATCTCAAAAGCTTCTGATACTTCAAGTTTAGACCGTATTCGTGAGAATTACTCGGATATTTTATCTAATCTTGAAGGAGAAGAAGATCCATTCTCATCTTCATTCCCAAAAATCAATCAACTTTCAAACAACACTCCATCTTCATCTTCACAAAAGAAAATGGTTCGACTTTCAGACCATTCTAAACCAACTGCAGATACACTTCCAAGAGGTATTGCTACACCCCAAATCATAGCCTAAAACTTTGAAATCAAACCTGCCTTCATCAGTTTAATAGAAAGAAGTCAATTTGGTGGCAATGCCACAGAAGATCCCAACCTTCATATTTAAAACTTCTGTGACTATTGCTCCACAATTAGACAAACTGGAGTATAGAGCAGATTAGAGAAATGCTCTTTCCCTTCTCTTTAACAGGAAAGGCTAAACTCTGGATCAATAGCCTTGACCGAGTTGCCTTAGGAATAGCCGAGTGGGATGGTCTAGCTCTTGCTTTCTATCAAAAGTACTTCCCACCAGAACGAACCGCACTCTTACGGAGCCAAATCACTGGATTCCGTCAAAGAGGCGATGTAAGCCTTTACGAGGCATGGGAAAGGTACAAAGAATTACAAAGAGAATGCCCTCATCATGGCCTTGGTTCATGGTTCTTAGCTATCACCTTCTACAACGGTTGTTGTGGCAAATCGCGTCGTATCCTCGACTCCGCTAACAATGGTCGTTTCGATCAGATTGATGTAGAAATAGCTAGTGCAACTATCGAGTCAATGGCAATTCACGACTCTCAGTATAGCAACTCGCGTGCTATGCCGCTCAAAGTAGCACTCCTAGAAGCCCAATTAGCCCTTCTGCAGCAACAAGTAGGAAGTTCTTCCCAATCCAAGCAACATGTTAACGTCACTAACCACGTAGTGGTATGTGAGACATGTGGGGTTGGAGGACACAGTTTTCAAGAATGTAGGAGTTCGCTAGAGCAAGTCAATGCCTATCAAGCATACAGGCAAGGCAATGCTTTCTCAAACTTCTATAATGAGAACACAAAGAACCATTTTTTTTTGTCCTACAAAAGCACCAACATTCAGAATCCCCACCATCAGATTCAACAACCATTCATACCACATCAACAGAAGCCCTATAATCCACCTGGTTTTCAAAACCAGAGACCACCATTTCAACGTAATTTCAATCCACCTTACCAACATCAACCACCCCAAAATTAAAGCCAACCCAATGACCTAAGCCTGAGCAAAATTGAATCCATGCTTCTCCAAGTTGTTCAAAAACAAGATTCAATGTTTGCTCAGCTTCAAAAGAGTGATCAAGCTCAAAATGCTGCCATCAAGATGCTTGAAACTCAAATGGCCCAATTGGCTGCCTCTAATACCTAAAGGAAACAAGGCCAACTCCCACCTCATGGTGAGCAACGGAGGGACACCGCTAATGCTATCACCCTTAGGAGTGGTACCACTTATAAGGAACCTCAGCAACCCAAGGAAACAATAGTTGAGCCAACACCAGTAGAGAGCCAAAAAGATTCCCAACCATCCACCGCTAAGGAAGCGGAAAACAAAGAAAAGAAGGATGAACCTGTGAAGGAACCCAACAAAATCCAAGTTCCATTTCCCCAACGCTTGAGGAGAAATCATAAGGAAACCCAGTTTAGCAAATTCATGGAAGTAGTCAAAAATCTCTATGTAACGGTTCCCTTCACTGAATTAATCACTCAAATCCCTTCTTACACAAAATTCATGAAGGATATCTTAACTAAGAAGAGGACTTTAGATGATGTTGAAATCATAGCATTCACTGCTGAGTACAGTGCTTTATTGCAAAATAAGTCCCCTCCTAAGTTAAAGGATCCAGGTAGTTTCTCTATACCTTACACTATAGGCAGCTACACAATTGATAAAGCTCTATGCGATCTAGGTGCCAGTGTAAGCGTCATGCCTTATTCCATTTGTGAAACGTTGAATATGGGAATTCTCAAATGCACCAGTATCACTCTGCAAATGGCAGACCGTTCTTTAAAACAACCTATGGGAGTTTTAGAAGATGTGCCTGCCAAAGTAGGGAGGTTTTTCATTCCCGTCGATTTCATCGTGCTAGATATGGCTGAAGATTCTCAAATCTTTATTATTTTAGGAAGGCCATTTTTACACACTGCGGGAGCAGTAATCGATGTCAAGAATGGAAAACTAACACTAGAAGTAGGTGATGATAAAGTCACCTATAATTTGAATAGTGCAATGAAAAGCCCAATGCTAGAGGTGTCTTGCTGCTTTATTGATATTGTCGACTCCATTGTTGATGAATCTTTGTATCCATCAATAATCGAGGATCCTTTAGAAGCAATCTTGTTGTTGGAGGATATCTCTGAGAATGACAATTTCGAGATCAGTGAGCTGGAAAAGGATCTGACCGGAAAAGAGATACCGTCTGAAGAAGTAAAAGAGTTCATAAGCTTAATTGATACTCCTGCCAAGGCAGAAGTACAAAAACCTGAACTGAAACCTCTTCCCTCGAATCTAAAATATGCTTTTTTAGATGAATCTGAGTATTGCCCAGTCATAGTGAGTGCTCTCCTAAATGAAAATCAGTTAACCTCACTATTCACTGTCTTGAAAAAGCATAGAAAGGCAATAGGTTACAACCTAGAAGATTTAACAGGCATAAGCCCAGACTTCTGCATGCATAGAATCAATCTAGAAGAAGGCCAAAAACCTTGTGTTCAAGGTCAACGCCGTCTTAATCCCAACATGCAGGAAGTAGTTAAAACTGAAGTTATGAAATTACTAGATGCTGGCATAATCTATGCAATCTCTGACTCTAAATGGGTTAGCCCTGTTCAAGTTGTTCACAAGAAAGGAGGAACAACAGTAGTCAAAAATGAGAAGAATGAGCTCATCCCCACAAGGATTGTGACGGGATGGCGTATGTGTATTGACTACAGAAAGCTGAATCAATCAACTAGGAAAGATCACTATCCTCTACCCTTCATTGACCAAATGCTAGAGAGGTTAGCTTGTCACAAGTATTTCTGTTACCTAGATGGTTACTCAGGATTTTTCCAAATCCCTATCCACCCTGAGGACCAAGAGAAAACCACCTTCACCTGTCCCTATGGTACTTTCGCTTATCGCAGAATGCCATTTGGCTTGTGTAATGCACCTGCCACTTTCCAGCGTTGCATGACCAGTATCTTCTCAGATTTTGTTGAATCTATCATGGAAGTATTTATGGACGACTTTAGCGTCTATGGAATTTCCTTCGATAATTGTTTGACAAATCTATCCAGAGTTCTAAAACGCTTTGAAGAAGTTGACCTTGTTCTCAACTGGGAAAAGTGTCATTTCATGGTGAACGAAGGTGTAGTATTAGGTCACATCGTTTCAGAAAGAGGTATAGAAGTGGATCGAGCTAAGATCCAAGTTATTGAACAACTGCCACCCCCTGCTAATGTAAAAGGACTCAGGAGTTTCCTTGGCCACGCCGGTTTCTACCGACGATTTAAAAAAGATTTTTCAAAGATAGCCAAGCCCCTGACTGAGCTCCTTTTCAAGGATGCACTTTTCAATTTCACAAAGGAATGCCTTGAGGCATTCAACAAAATAAAACGTGCTTTGATAACCGCACCTATAATCCAGTCGCCTGATTGGAATCTGCCCTTTGAACTGATGTGCGATGCGAGTGATTATGCCGTAGGAGTTGCTTTAGGGCAAAGAAAGGAAAAGTTTCTTCATGCGATTTACTATGCTAGTAAAACCCTAGATCCTGCCCAAATCAACTATGCCACCACTGAGAAAGAACTTCTCGCCATTGTCTATGCCTTAGACAAATTTCGCTCATACCTAATAGGATCAAAAGTTATTGTCTACACTGATCATGCTGCCTTGAAATATCTGCTTTCAAAGAAAGAGGCAAAACCTAGACTTATCCGATGGATCTTACTCCTTCAAGAGTTTGATTTAGAGATCCAGGATAAGAAAGGAGCATAGAACGTAGTCGCTGACCACCTCTCAAGGATAAGAGTAACTGAAATAGGATTACCAACGGCAAATAATGATTCGTTCGCTGATGATTCATTAATGGCAATTACGGACTCTTCTCCTTGGTATGCTGATATTGCCAACTTCCTTGTCAGTCGCCAGCTACCCTTCGACCTTTCTTATAACCAAAGAAAGAGATTTTTGCATTATGCGAAATTCTTTGTTTGGGATGACCCCTATCTTTTCAAGCAGTGCTCAGATGGTCTGTATCGACGTTGTATCCCCCAGTGGGAAGTAAAAGGAGTTTTAGAAGGATGCCACTCATCTGCTTATGGTGGTCATCATGGTCCGTCCAAGACCGTAGCCAAAGTCTTACAATCCGGGTTTTTCTGGCCCTCGATGTTTAAAGATTCAAGAGACTTTGTTATGGCTTGTGATGCTTGTCAACGAATGGGTCAAATATCCAAAAGACATGAAATGCCTCAAAACGGCATATTAGAAGTCGAGATATTCGATGTCTGGGGTATTGACTATCAAGGACCATTCACTTCTTCAAATGGAAATCGTTACATCTTAGTCGCTGTCGACTATGTTTTAAAGTGGGTAGAAGCAATTGCCACCCCCACCAATGATGCTAGAGCTGTGATACGACTATTTAAGAAGATCATCTTTCCGCGTTTTGGTGTACCCAGAACCGTGATAAGTGATAGAGGAACTCATTTCGGAGAAAAGCAGTTAGACACTCTGCTTGCCAAGTATGGTGTGTATCACAGACGAGGATTAGCCTACTACCCCCAGACCAGCGGTCAAGTAGAAGTTTCGAACAGAGAGCTAAAAACAATTCTTCAAAAAGTAGTCTCGAAATCTAGAACCGATTGGAGTAATAAGCTCGATGACACCTTATGGGCTTATCACACAGCTTTCAAAACCCTGATTGGAATATCTCCCTATCAGTTGGTTTATGGAAAGGCCTGTCATTTCCCTGTTGAGTTAGAGTACAAAGCTCACTGGGCTATCAAAGAACTCAAATTAGACACTAAGCTTAGCGCTGAAAGACGACTTTTGCAACTCAATGAGCTAGAAGAGTTTCGTTTGCAAGCTTACGAGAATTCTAGGATCTATAAAGAGAAAACGAAGCGTTGGCACGACAAGAGGATAATCAGAAAAGAATTCAATGTCGGTGACGAAGTACTTCTCTTCAACTCCCGTTTGAAAATTTTTCCGGGAAAACTTCGATCAAGATGGTCTGGACCATTTACAGTCACATATGTGAGCAAATACGGTTATGTGGAAATAATGGCTAGTAATGGTGAAAAATTCAAGGTCAATGGACACCGATTGAAACTCTATTACAGCATTTTATGATCGGATGCTTAGATATTGTCTATATAGAGCGTCAATCCCCAACCAGATGATTTCATAGAAGAATTCGTCGAGCGGGACGTTAAACCAGCACTTCTAGGGAGGCAACCCGTATTTCCTTTCCTTTCTTTTTGCATTTTATTTTTGCTTTACCTTTTTCGTTGTTTTGTTAGATTTATTTTGCAGATGAAAGAGTTTTTGAAGAATCTATAAAGACCTTCCTTGTCAAGTCCAAAAGATTAGCTTGGGGGAATCCGCTCACTAGTAAGCTTCACTCTCCTTTCATCTTTTTCCCTTTTTACCCTTCTTCCCATTGAGCATCTCGTTGCATATTTAGTCTTTGTGCTCACATTGAGGACAATGTGATGTTTAGCTTGGGGGAGGGATTGTATTTTCCCATTTTGCATTTTAGTTGTTTATATTTTTCAAATTTTTGAATAAGAGGAAATTTTAAAATTTTGAACATAATTGAATGCTTTTCATGCTTTGCTTGCTTGTTTACTATGCTATCATGTTATATTTCCCAAACTTAGAGCTTTCAAAAGATAATGATTCACTATTCATTGAATTGTGCATACATGGGGAAGTCTTGTACACAGTAGGCATGGAATGAATCTATAGATGAGTACGCTTGATCTTGACATTTGGCAAGTTACATATATTGTAAGGTAGAACCTCCTTAGACTGGTACATCTATACCCAGTCTCATCTAGGTGTGAGTAGTTCTCCTTGTGATGCGTGTCATGTCAAAACGCATAATTATGGTTCTCATTTCATTCCTATAAGCATTGCATTCATGATTCACTAAGATTTGAAGCCTTTTTCACTTTGAATTACCCCTCAAAATTAGCCCCTTCATACAAATGTTTCACAAAATAACAGCTACACATAAAAAAAACTGCCTACCTTTTGAGCTAGTAGCTAGACTATGGTGTATGGGTGGACTTTTGAGAAGATTTTGTTCCTTGATGTCAAAGTGAATTTGGGAGAACCAAAATGTTCAAAAAGTGATGTTATGTTCAGAAATCGAAAAAGAAAAAAAATTGAAATAGAAAAATGAAAAAATTGAAAAAGAGAAAAAAATCGAAAAAAGAAAGAAAAAGAAATAAAAGAAGAAGTTGTGAGTATCTCCTCAAAATGTCAATTCAAGGTTTAGAAGGAGTTCACTCTTGTGTTTCGTGTGTAATAAGCCAATCCGTTCCTTCTGGCTTCTTTATTTGTCTTTTGGGAATTAATCGAAAGTTTGGATTGAGTATTCATTTATCATTGGTCAGTTGCTAGCTCATTCTAACCTTCACATGACCATAACTGTTTATCCACCTTTCACCCATTTCCCAAAGCCTTCTTCATATTTTTCCGGCTTCTTTTCTATGTGCATTGTGATCTTTGACTTGTGTTTTGAATTGTTTACCATATTAGACTGCGGACACATTTTCATAAGTCGTAGATAGGTGAGTGTCTCAAAAACATTTACACATAAAGAAATCACCTTTTGCATACATGAGTGTTCGAGTGTGCCGTGAGAGTCCATTTGTCAAAAAGATCATGCAAGAGCCGAAAATTCTGTAGTGAAATTCTTTGTGCTGCGCCGTTATGTAAATCTCAGCCATGTTTATGTATCATTCTTGCCCACGTTGTTTTTGGGTTATGATTCATTATGTTTCCAAAGTTTTACGTTGAGATTTGTTTCTTGATGGTGAAGTAGCCAATGTTTGCTTGAGGACAAGCAAAGGTTTAGCTTGGGGGAGTTTTATAAGTGAATATTTGTATGATTTTAATCCCCAATTTAACTCGGTTTTGTATGTCATTTGTGCTTTGTTACGCCACTTTATGAGCTAATATCGTCTTCTAGGCGAATTTCTATGTTCTAACCTGTTTTGTAGGGAAAGTGACGTTTCTACGCCCTTTTTCTATATTCCCGAGCATTTGCCTAGAACCCGACGATTTGAAGAAGCAAGCTTGACCAAGTCAAAGGCATTTCAAGAAGGTTCACTGATTCGAAAGAGAGAAGAAGTAAAGACGGTTTTGCAGTTGTCGGGAGATCGATCAGTTAGGCGAAGAATTTATCATTTTACATCAAACCCTATCAACAAACCCGACTCAAGAGGTCAAGGGGGATAATGAAAGTCAAGTCATATGCAAGGGGAGATGAAACGAAAGTCAATTGACCAAGATGGCAACTTACCCGATCGGGTAAGTTGTAACACCCGCAAATGTACCCTATTTTTATAATGAAAATATTTTACGGATACTTTTCAGCGAAATTTAGTTTTAATTTAGAATTTAATTTTCCGAGTCGAATTTAGAATTTCCGAGTTCGTATTTGGATTTTTCGCGAGATTTCATGTAAATCTCGTCTTAAGTTGTCTTTGACTTTTATTGACTTTTTCCCTCATACTCCCTCATACTACCTCCTAACCTAATTCATACTCACACAAACACAACACTTCCTTCTTCTCTAAGAAACCTAAAACCCCCATCAAAACCTTGCCTCCATTTTGATCCAAGCTTAGATTCGTCATATCTCGCTCAATTCTCGCTCAAATTCACGTAAGTTCGTCTTATTCTTCCCCTCTCATCTTCCTCTATCCGTGTTGGTAGTAAAATTACCGTCTTTCTCGCTTTTTAAATTATCCGTCTTTCTCAAGGTGAATTATATTCATCTTTTGTTATCTAATTGTAGGTGGAGACTTTCTAGAAATCGATTAAAGACGCGAAAAGGTAACGGTGAAGGGTTACTCGATATCATTTACGTGTTTTATGTGTTTTCTAGGCTAGTAATCGTATTTAGATTATGGTTAGTATGCTTAGGACTTGTGTTGTTGTTGATGGATGTTGTTAGTTGTTAATTGATATGAGAATTGATGGTTTGTGATGATAAATGAAGATTTTTGTTGTTGATAACATGTTGGTTTTGATCGTGCCTGAATCCCGTGAAGGACGCTGGCAGCGTTCATGGACGGAGGCAGCGTCGTAGGACGCTGGCTGCGTCGTGGTGGCGCTGGCAGCGTTACTCGCTGCCGACTGCAGTTTTCCTGCACTGACCCCTTTTCGTAAAATGATCATATCCCCTTCGTTACTTGCTTGTTTTGGGCGTGTGACATCCCGTTGAAAACGTAAGAGGATAAGCTATCACCTCTATTTAGAATTTCTGCATTTTCATGTCTAGAACTCTAGTTATGACCGTTTGAAGTGGACCCTTGTTTTAGTTGGTTGCCAAACAACGTTGTTTTGGAGAGGTGATCTATGTTTTTATTCATTATGCTTCATAAACTTGTTCTAATGCTTATGTATCATCTATTGATTCATTTTTATCATACTTAAGTTTATATAGTTCCCTATTCTCATGTTTTGTGACGGTTTTTGGTATGTCCCACTTTGAGTCGTTTTTTTCAAATGATACGGTTTGAGCACTATTTTGTCTTGTGCTTTGTACTCTCATTCCCTTGGCTACCTCCACGTTCGTAAGGCTGGAATGTCGGAACGGGGATGTATCCTACTGCTTAATTGCATGTGTAGTGGGCATACGACGACGTTATTGGGAGTTGAACGCATTGCGTTGATCGACCCGGCCGTCAAATGTTGTGTACTTGCAAGGTGGTGTTATTTGCATGTAGCGTACCGCTTGTTATGTGGCTCGAGCTCGTTTTCCGCCTCTTTCGTGAATTATCGACCGAATTTGGGGTACTCGGCGTCAATGATTGACCGAGTCTTGGATGCGAAATGTCATCGCATGTCGAATCGGAAAAAGGTTTATTCCGAGAGTCTGGCTAGGTTTAGACTAGGACCGGATATTTATATCGTCGTGCTACCAGAAGGAAATTAGTCTACATATACGAAATGTCATCGTGTATGCGTTCAGGGAAATGCTTATCTCGTGGATGCCTGTTAATCATACTTGTCATGTACACGGTGCTAGTGCGTTTCATTTACCGTGAGAGATGTCGTCTTTGTGTCGTTGTGTTTGGATGCGTGATTACATGATTGATTATTCATGATCATAGCATGACTTGGCATGGTTTGTTTGTCGAGTCTCAATCTTATCAAACTTATACCGCTAACGGTGAGATGTAAGCCCTAGTGAGCGTATTCCATTGCCTAAGAGTGTCTTCCCCGAGTCTTTGTATAACATGATGGATTCGGATTTGTATTCCTTATGCTCTTATCATTTTATATCGAATTGCCTATCTATCCTTATCGTATTTCACATGTATATCTATATATGCATGCTTCTATTTTGTATTTCCTTGTATGTACGTTTAATGTGATATGGCTGGGAGAACCCGGAGTTACTCCCCACTGATTGTGGCGTTCATGTTTTTCATGAATGAACAGGTTGCTTGCAGGGATGGCTTTTTGCTTTGACTATTTTGGGTTCGGGTGTGAGCTAGCGGGCGTTGTCCCTGGAAGTTTCACCTCTAGACGATTTGAGCTTGTTTGCTAAACACTTTTACTTTGTTAACA